>KK499924.1:386765-444156 GCA_000688715.1 Glossina pallidipes | reverse complement strand
GTAAGGTAACGCGTGGCAACCGAAACAGGATGGATCACGTCGAGGGCAATGCAGGAATATCATAGGATAACCGATTAGTAGGAAAGTGCTGTGTTACATAATGAGGTCGGCAAAGAAATCAAATAGCGCACATTGTTCAGATCTTTGAATAAGTTTTCGAGGGAATTATGGCATTCACAACTACATTTGCGATGGTTGAGTTGAAATAATCGAAAATCTTTACTAGGAACACTGAAGCGTTACTCATTTAATAAAACCGATAGTTCCGTATGTTCATTAGTCGGATTTACAAGAAAAGATATAGCAATAATGAACTATCGTTTCTCTAGATAGGTTAAGTTGATAGGTAACAGCCTATGATTGTAAGGTGCTAGAGAAATCCATGCACTCCAGCCTAAATATAACAAGTTAACTTGAATTTGTTAAACAAAATAAGGGGAGAGGTACCTGCTATATATGTAAGAAAATTTTTGATTCTTATATTTATTAACCCTTTCACTACTAACTTTTACATACGATGGCTACATATGACATGGCAACCTAGTGCCACTGACGTAACATGTTTACAAAAATCGCAAATCTGAATTCTATTCCAATTAGTGTCATACAATCACGAAAAAACGCCTAGGCTGAGATGAGTGCTCTCCTAAAGAATCCCTGAGAGCGAACAGGTTAAATTATTACGGACTTTTCTTGAATTGATTTTTAAAAAATTTTTAATGCTAACAGCCTCCGTTCTTCTTGCGCCCAGAAATGCAAAATTAATTTTACATTCAATACAAATAAACAAAGGCCTTAATTTACAAAATGTGCAAAATAGAATTCTTATACATTTTCTTCTGTTCATCCTTAATATGTAGGCAGCTTTAATGTTCCCCAGCGCACCTATTATAAGATATAGAGGGAGGATATATATAACATTATACAGATTTATTAAATATACAAGCAATCATTTTAAGCTTAGTGATGCATTTGGTGAGCAAATCTTTTGGCCCTAACTTAGATGACGAATGGATTTCAAATGTGTTTGGAAAGAGGATGAATACGAAACAACTTGATTCAAGATGAATAAAATTTAATTTTCCCACTCATTCTGTGCACTGTACACTGAGATTTAGGTTACGCAAGCTGGAAAGAATGCTTTCCATTATCAATTCGTTTTGAATCTCTATCTGAACGCCAACATATGACCTAACCCTCAAAGTTGCTTAAGTAGTAGGCCATTTATAGCATTTTAGTAGAATTCAATGTGAACACTAGGTTTTCAGCATAAAATTTTTCTATTACAAAAGATTCGAATAAGAAAATCCACTGACTAGATAATGTAAATGACAGACAGTTACCGGAAAGATAGACGCACGGACACAGGGACGAAAGCACACATGAACATATGGGCAATCGGAGAGTGAAATGGATGGGTGAATAGGTGAGCGAACAAAGAAATTAATATATGAATAAATGAAAAGACGGACAGATATACATACAAGCAGGACCGAAAAAACGAATGGGTGGATAGGCTGAAAGATAACACAAGTACGAATGTATAGGCATTTTAACGGGCGTGCGTGCGTGAAAAAATGTGCGGAGAGACCAACTCAAAGGCTCACCGTTTAGGTGAATTAACAACTGAACGTCATCTGACCATAACGGATCGCTATGTCTAAGCCAACTTCGTACAATCGGGTGAAAGTATATATATACCATGTATCTGTATCTATTAATAGATTTAAAGATGTTACAAATGAATTGACAAACCTTAGAGATTTCACAATAACACACAAGAAGTTTAATAACACAGAATAAAATAAATTTTCTTGCTCTCCAGTTTCTTTCTTACAAGTTGCGTTGATTGGAATAGCAATTAGTATCACTTGTTTAAAACGTCAAATCCACTTAGCCTTCAAAATAATACCTATTAGTTAAAGAAGTATCCTTCATTAATTCCTTTATCGTGGCTTAGCTTAAAAACCAACAATAACTACTGCATAACAAGTATCAATGTAAAGAAAGGAAAAACGAAGCCAAGATACGAATTTCTCTGACAATTTACTCTGCATATATTACAAATTTCCAAATTGCATTTCATTACGAGTAGAGTACGCGTTTAAATTGTCACTAATTGGATGTAATAGTAACACACAGAGAGAGAAATGTCAACACTCTTACCGTCACGGTTTGTCATCAACATCACAGTGACTGGTTTTTGCTAGTATTACCATTATTTGTTTATTGCACAATACCAGCCCGCCTGTTAACCTGACGAACAACCGAAAGTTCACTGGAAGGCCTCTTGTAATAAAACAAAAAAAAAAAAAACACAGAAATGCAAAAGAAAAGAAATCTAAAATTCATTCATTCACGACAAGACGCGTTGAGAAATTTTGTGTTAACAAAGCGTAACATGCGATTAAATTACACTGAAAAACGTGTTTAAAATTTCAAATTAACTTACAAAAGAAAAAATATGAAAGAGGAAAAAGATATCCATGGCAGAAAGTTATGAATAGAAGGAAGGAAATAAGAAAAGTTGAACGTTAAAAAGGGAAAATTTCTATAATAAATAAATTGAATGAAAATAAATTAAGGAGCGCAATATATTGTTAAGCCCTAAGAGGTAATGAATTAATGCAACATAAATGGAAACTTACAAAGTATCAATTAAATAAAAAGTAAAAATTATCTATAATAAGGAAATACGGAAAAGGATATTCCTCTTAAAACATATGAAGTTACCGGCCATCAATATGTGAAAATTGTGAATTCATTTGTCGTCACAAAGGTTAATGGTCCCATTTCATATAGAAGAAATCTTATCTCATTATAGACATTTTTAACTATACAGATCAGTTTTACTACAAGCTGACCGTGGGTGTAAGTTATATATCTTGATATGTTATGTCATCTTAACTCAACCTAAGGCAACATGCTGCTAGGTTAAATTCTGTTTGGACCCATTTTACCCTTAATATTTTTAGTTCGATAATGTCTACGATGGCAACAAGTTAATATGTTTTCCTTACTCACTGTTTCGTGTCTTCAGCTATTACGTCCGGCTGTTTTCATAATAAGCCTGTAAAATTAAATGCTCTTAAATCCATGGTCCTTGTATAGTTCAACATAAGTGTCAATGATCGATACATTTATGAAATAAAAAACAGAGTTCATTGTAACTCAGTTTACAATTTTGTACTGATCAAGCCTAGACGTACTTTATCCTTATATAGACCAACAGAAGTCTCATTTTATTCAATTTAAAATATTATGGTGATTACGAACTAATGTTAAGACATTGAGAAATCCCTGACACATCATAAAAACACTATGAACTAAGCTTATCTTCAAGCAAAATTATATTCAGGTTCATAATAATCTTTCATTAAAGTCTTTACAGTTACTTGCTTGCCTGGCTGTCAGTCTCAAGTGTTATAGTTTATACTTTAACACTAATAATAAAAGTGTCATAACGACAATAACAACAACAAAATAAATATTAAATACTTGGTATATATCTATGTATCTTTATATAATCGAAAGTTTAATGAAGAGTTGAAATTTTTTATTACTATTTGTGGTAAAATGCAAAAGTTTTTCATTGTTCAGCACATAAATGTCAGATTTTATACATTATCCTATCATCCGGTGTCTTAAACATGTAAACATCTCAACATCAACCATAACATCATCATAATCAACAACAGTAACATAAAACAAAGTAAATGAAGTACTATGACTAGTGAACAAAAAAAAGTGGAAAAAAAGAAGTAAATTTTTTGCGAAAAGTTTTAAACGTTAATTATTTAGTTTTGACAGTTTTGTGACAAATTGCATTTAATTAAAAAATTTATATACAAAATATTTACCTTGAGATAAACGTAATTCACAATTAGTCGAGTCTGGTTTTTCATTATAAACTTTGGCGACCATATATATAAGCTAGAGTACAAGGTTAAAATATAAATGATTTGCTAACTCATATGCAAACCTAAGTGCTATAATGAAAACATAACCAAAAAAAAAAAGAAAAAAAAAAGAGAAAATAAAAACTTTGAAATTTTATAATAAATTTAAATTAGTTAGTCACCTGTGGGTTTAATTTTTTTTTATTCTTTTTTCATTTTGTTTAGAACGAAAGCTAAAAGTTTTTAATTAGCACAAAACAAAACAAAATAAATATAGAAATGAAAATAAATAAATAGGTAACATACAATTACATATAAAAAGCTCATTTTTATGTTGGATTTAGGACGAATCTTTCTTTTGCTATACACCATCCAAAGAGTTATTTACTTAGCAGACCACTACGCGAATTTCAAATATTGAAAAAACAGACAATCTGCTGGAGTTTCAATATCGTATACTAATTCAAGTACCTTTAGATAAAAGGATCGCATAATTAATAAGAAAAATCCCTGATCAAGTACTAGCTGGACAATTTTTAAACTTGACATTGACAGACACTTATTGGCTGGTAGCATCGATCAAAAGACTTAACAGGTTCGCATGTGCACCATTAGGCTATGGTCACCACTACGCTTTCTTCACTTCTTTCTGGCTGTCACCGTGCTACACGAAGATGGGACATCCCCTGAGTGATTAGTTCGTATGAGAAAGCAAAGGAAAAAAATTAAAAACTATTCTTCCTTTCTCCTTCATAGAAAAAGCTAACTGGAAGGTGGAATATTTCGCGCACACGCTAGTTACAGTGAATTTGAATGGACAAACCTTCAAAGCAGCCAATAGTGTCCCATAGCCATTGCGTATACGGTTCTCATAACTTTTCTGCCGCATCCATAGGATTTCGATTTTTTCCGTGGATCCTCACACAAAAACAAAGCACACCCGGTTTTTAACCTCACATTCTTAATCGATCAAGGAATGGCTATGCCCAATTTCAGGTTGTTATCTTCATTTTTACGATTGTGGCAAATCGACAAATATAAGGAATCAATACGACCCCTTTTGTTGAAATAGATATATGTCATCAGCATCTGGAGAAGTGGATCAGCTAGGAAAAAATGATTATAGGCATTTAAAGGTCTTTTCATATAAATAAAAGTCGCCAAAAAATCTTTGAACGTTACATGCTTTATAACCGGTTTTTTGAAGATCGAAAATTAAGAAGACTCAATGACGTACCCGGTAGTTCTAGTTTTAAAGCATACCTACAACACGGATAGGTGAAGAAACACCTTATAGATTAATAATCGCAAAAAATACTCTTATTACAGTCAAGATTAAGGTTTACATTCAGGTACACAAACATATACAAAATGTTTACTAAAGTGTAATAATGAAAAACAGTGGAATACCAATTGACTTAGCGGTTAGCTTCATTGCAACACCCTGTTAGTAAGCGTTTAGTCCCCCAGCACTGGAAGTCATTTGATAGCAACTATGCAAAAGGTATCTTTCAGACAATAGGCTACAGTGCGGCAATTGTATAATTTTCATGCCTCTATGGCTCACTGCGAAACTCGGTTTTCATGTAGGTATCGGGGCTGCCTTGTTGCAAACAATTTTATGCAGCAGTATCGATACTCCCTGCTGGAACATATTTTCAAAGGTGACATTTAAGAATGAAAGAACGTATGCTGACACATGATCCTTTATTTTTAATCCGTGTACATATCGAACCACATTATTGACAGCGATTTTCAATCGCCGCATCGCAGCTAACTCACAACTGCAAAAAATTTCACGCTAATGGAGAGCTAAGTTTTAACAAACAGATATCTTATGCCGGGTGGTGCGCTGCCATGGGCTAACCATAAGCTGCATAGCTTGATGTATGTTTTAGCAGCAGCACTATTGAATGGATCATGCATTTGCCTACGTTTAGAGCCATGTCTGCACGCTGTATCAGGTTGCTATTTATAGTTAGCCCGAAATCTTAGTGATCCCTAAATCACTTGAATTTCTTAACTATACTGTTAACTATATTGTTCAAAGATCGACGCTCAACAATGGCACGCCTTTTTTTTAGGCTCAGCTGAGAAGTCCTGTTTTCTGATGTAAGTCCAATATTTAAGTTAAGAAATTATTGCAAGCTTGATTTTTTGAACGAAAATTTAATTAATAGCCGAACCGCGCATTAATTAAAGTTGATTGCGAATGTGTCAACTGACCGATTGGTAGCATTTTGCATTGAACTTGGCGTGATTGTACGGGGATCCAATTGATTTAAAATTTTGATATGCATATTTTCTCCAAGTATGACTGCTCAGACTCCCCACGATTGGAATCTTTAGCTGATAAAAGCTGTAGGAGATTGGAAACGAGTAAACAAATCTAATGTTCTTTGATGCTGTGCGAAAAAAAAAATAAATCGTGATCCAATGATGCGCTCAAAAAGTAAGACCAATATTCAAGTTAAGACATATCGAATATCAGGAATATTTTTTTTATAAGTTGGTAGCAGTGTGACAGACATTCGTATGAAATTTCATATCGTGAACGTTGTTTCGTTTGCGCTTGGTTTTTTACGACACCAAAGGAATTTTTTCCGATTTTAATGATGTGCGTGAGGAGATGATTTCTGACTATTAATTGGTCATGAAATGCATTATGACGGGAGATAAGAAGACGTAGATCCACGACCACGAAACAGTCGATCAATCGAGCGAAATCGCTCAAATATCAAGATGTGTTAACCCTTATCTTCGATTAACTTTGCCGTTGAGCACTGTGTATCCCCTCCCTCAGGCCGAACAGTTAACCAGCATTCTTATTTGAGTGTTATGCGTCGTTTGCTTAAAGCTATTCTTCAACCAATACCGGAATAGATTTAAAAAATAAATAAATAAAAATAGTAGTCTTACTACTTTTTGCACACAATAGTTAAAATCTAATTAAAACAAAATTAAATGAAAATTTCAAAAAAAGAAACGCAAACTTGTCGATATAATTAAAAGTAATGTAATCAGATTGAAAAAAAATTAAACATAAAAATAATTAAGATCAGCTTAGTGACACTGTATTTCGGAGAAACTAAATTATTTTTATATATTTGCCTTAAGCGATGTATATTAAAGATTCTTCCCCCAAGGTGAATACAGCTTTCTTCTTGTTTTTATGTTAAATACAAAAATTATTCAAATAAAATACTAAAGAAAACAAAAAACGTATGCTATGGCGTCAAAACAATTTGTCGCCATGCATTAAGAAAAAAAAAAAGAAAAAAAAAACAGAAAACCGCTTCATTTACATATATCTATATGTACATGTGTGTTGAAATATGTGCAAAATACAGAATAAATTTTTTTTTCTAAAGTTTATTTGTGTCTCCGCAAAATGCTAAGTGTTTTCATATTACCTACGTCGTGTGGTAAGCAATAGAAAAGGGAGCGAGAACAATGAATAATTGTATGCAGTTCTGTTACGTTAAGTATCATAAACAAACAAATAAGACCCAATGCAATGTTACGAAGAAAATATCAAAACAGACAAATGAAATAAATTCACATGAGTGTTTGCTTTCCGTAAAATGGAAAATAATTTAAATGAAAATATTAAATGAAAAAAAAAAAAAACAAAAAAAAGCAACAAACAAAACAACAAATTAATTTAATTACTTTTGCCTTATAAAACCTCAAATAGATTGAAATCCTGTTTACTCACTTCAAATTTTATAGTAACACACACACACGCACACAAGCATAAACGTAACGCATGTTATACAATTAGATTGGGCGGAAAATTTCTTAGTTTCTTCCTTACTTACTTTTCAGATATTTATATGTATATATGTGGCATATAAGCATTTACTAAGAAACACTAGCACACGCATTCACACACCGTACATGTGTATGTATATGAAATTTTAATCAATTTATCACAAGTCAGTTTAAGTTGTAAGTTATATGTGACTCAATTTTAACCAATTTATTTTTCACACACACGCACTGGAATTTGTGAAATGTCGTTGTGTGAAACCCATGAATCAATTAAGAAAATTGGTTTTCCTTTGCGGCGAACTTTTGGCTTTTCTTCAACATTTTTTTTCCATCTTGATTTTTTTTTTAAAAGTACTTCTCATATGCATTCAATGATAAATCAAAATTTTCACTAGTTTTACTGAATACCTTGAAAACTTGAAATGTAAATAATTCATAGCATACCTAACGGGTTTTTTTGTGTAAGGCAACAAAACGTTTCAATAGATGTACTATGGAGTCTATTACAAGTACTTTTCCCTATTCAAAATTTTCTTTACAATAAACACTAAACTTTCAAAGTACATTTTCAATTCATCAATTGCCTGAAAAGACAAGTTTCAAAAAAGATAAATTTCTGATGAACGTGCTCTATACGAAAATATACAAAGTGAACACGAGAATTGGTTGAAAACGTTACGAAATCTGAATATTTCAGTAGCAAATGATTTCACGGGGAATACACATTTACAAATTTTGGACAAAACTCAAGTAAAGGCCATAAAAAAACTTCTCAATAATTCATATTTAATCTAAGTGAATTCAAGATCTGATGGAGCAAGAGAAGAAACTATATTTAGTTGTAGTTGAATAGGCGATAAACCAATTTCGATTTTTCAATATCTGCATATATGTTGAACTTTTTCTTTTCAATTTAGCATTGATTAGAAACCGCATAGCCACCTATTACATCACCTCATCTAAGGCAATACTTCTTCGTGGCTTTGTTTAAAAGTATAAAAAAATTATTGAGAATTTTCATATGGAAGAGTTTTTGAAGACTCGACCTAGATATTGTTAAAAATTAACATAGTAAATTTCTATTTCACATGAAATTAATATTTTGCATTATTTACATCCGCCACCACTTCTAGTGCAGATTGCATTAAATTTGTGCGGATGTATGTAACATCCAGAAGTACTTAAGATAGACCCCGCTTTTACTCTCCCGATTTTCTGATTTCCAGTTACTGAATAAGCTTTTCTGTTTGGATGTCTGTCCGTCTGTCCAAATATCCACCTATTATTAATATTAATATTTTTATTAATATCTTCAACCTACAGGTCACAATTTTTGAGATATTTCGACGAAATCTACTAAATTGACATGAATCACTTTTTCGACCACACTTCACATAATGCCTTATTTTCAAAAAAATTGTGTTTTGCAAAAATTTTCAACACATTTCACTGAGTGATAGTACTTTGACATTCAAAATTGGTATGAAAAATATGGTTCGACTGCAACAATTTTTTAAACCTCCTCTCTTATAAAACCGTTTCCAAAAAAATTAAAATTTTATATGGAAAAAAGATTTAATTTATAATAGTAAATTAATAAAAAAAAAATCAATTTTATAGAATTTGGACCACGTAGGTCTATTTTTTGGTTATTACCGCATATAAGGATTCGCAGAAAATGTAAATCCTTCGTACGCCAAAAAGGTCACTCCATGTACGTAAGTCCTTCAGAAAGAAGTTTAATTTGTAATGTTTTATGTTGGAGATTAGTCTTCAGTAGCAATTTGGCAAAGGAATTGACGGTAGGGAGTTTGGATTACAACGGTCTATTTTTTAGACTCTGACATATGTTGAGATTATCATTAAAAGCAAGCCCTTATTAGAAGAGAAAATATATATATATTTTTTTTTTAATGACAGAAACTGAAAAATGAAATGAATTAGGAAGTTAAACTATTTTGTGCAATAAAGCTCAGTAGGTTCTTAGGCTAAGGAAAGTCTTTAGCAAATTAAGATTCCATTGCTCTTGTCGTTTTTGGACGAATAATATTATGCACAATGCTGATAATGAACAATCTCGTGCCCGAATTTTAGGCAGGCTTCTGACAAAGAAGATTTTGAGATAAATTTATTCTTAAATGAAGCTCAATACCTTTGGTTTGAGTAGGCTCAACCAAAAATAAGTTCCTCGATTTCTATGAGTGTCGAAGATCTTCAAAATCCAAATCATTACACATTAAAGGAAATTCGCAGCTAAGCAGCTGATTTTGTTTTCTTCATTTTCAATTAAGGCTTTGCGATTAACCAAATATGAACAATAAAAAATCGGAGAAAAAATAAAAGCAAACTCTGGAGTAAAAGATTTTAAAGATGGCTGACGTTGATCGAATCATTGGCACTAGGGATCACATGAGTTAATATTTTTTCTTGTATATAAACAACAATACCTATTATTAAATAATAAAAATGAATTATTTGTGAGCTTGAAGCAGGACAAGTCAGTTGTTTTCCGCCGATGCAAAGTTATCCGGGATCATATGGCAGATTTAAAAACAAGACTAAGTACGTTTGCGTAAAATAATGCTAAAGGCTTCGTCGCATAAAGCACCGTTGAGTCAGATGTGCTTAGGAAAACCTCTTGCATTGGATTAGTTGAGAGATAGCGGCGCAAGAGTGATATGGGGTCACGAATACCTAGTAAACCTAGTTGAGTAATGAAGGTGGGTCCTGACTACTAGCTACGCCCCGTCGGTGAATATCGGGACAACTACGGAAGCTAGAAATAACGAGATGCAGATGGACCTCGAATACTCTTCAGAGTCGGTTTTCTAACTACACATTAATCTGATGCTCCAAGGGCAGAGTGGCCTTTAACTTTAAGAGATTTGCCACACTTTCTGGGGAGCGTGAGTTCAATGCATTTTGTCAGCAGTTACGATAAGTCATTCTCTCATCGCTTGTACTATTGCTTAACACTAATTTGGTTATGTTGTCATTTGTTGCAATCATTACTTTATGCTAGTTTGACTCTGACATCATTTTTGTACTCCATAGAAGAGTGTTATCGAATCTGTTTCGATTAATTAATTAACCAAATAATTAATATGTTTTCGTCTTTTATTTGTTTGGTTTTCATCCGTATTCCTTTTAACTCTTGTCAATATGTTTCAGCTGATTTTACACTAATTAAATTACAGTTATTGACCGGTTGATGTAACAATTACAAAAAATTATTACTCTGTTTATTTTTAATTCATTTGGATAAATTGTTTCTCTCTTTCTCGTTCGCAATTAAAAAAAAAAAAAAAAAAAAAAAAAAATCTTTAATTATATAATCACTAAGATAAATAAATAATAACATCATATACCAAATCTAACCCCAGCTTTATTAAGGCCCAAAAAAAAAAAAAAAAAAAAAAAAACAATTTTCTTTAATTAATTGGTGTAAACTCAACATGGCATCAATATTTTTACATTTTGACACTAATATGAAATATTTTATAATAATAATAATAATAATAATAATAATAAATTAAATTTAATATGTAAGCAACTAAATGAAAATTTATATTAATAAATGGAAATTTGCATCGTAACTTTGATTATTTCGTTAGTAATGCCAGCGCAATGACAAACTCTTTAGGAATTTTTTTCTTTGCTTACGCTGCTTCAAAGCAATAAAATTGATATAAATTCATTAAAATTATTTCAAACTTAAAATATTTTTTGTGCTGAACAGAAGATTCGCTGAAGATTTGACTGAAAAAATTTAAGATGAATGCTTACTTGTACGGCATAAAAGTATTGATATAACTGAAAGTAAATAAATCATTTATTTATAAATCAATTATAAAAAAAACCTTACCAGAAATCCATTGTTTTGCAGGTCTTCGAATATAAACCGTAAACTAATCTGTTTAGGTTCGTATCACAATAACTGCGGGAATAGCGCAAACAATCGAAATTTCGATTACAATAGTGTTTAGTAAGCAGAAAACATGCAATGGGAAAGTGCATGCTTTCGTTACAACACACAGGTAATTGATCAGCTTACTCTTTAAGACTTGCGTTCGATTTTTTTTTTAATTCCATCATACCACGTACTCATAAATTCAATTGAGAAAGTTTTACAGTGCATTTATGTTAGTTGTTGCTCATGATTAGCTTACTAGCACATATGACTTCTTGTTTGGTTACAGAAGACCAATGGTCTTGGAAAAAATACCCGTGTGCTAGCTAAACTTTAAACGATTGCTGCTGCCAGCCTTTAAACACACATCCCTAAGTCATCAGCTGTTAGGTACATTCTCAGTACCCTCTCGAGCATGTTGTGACCATGAGGCAGTTCTGACTATTTGCGATAAGCAGCTTAATAGATCGAGATATTTCATTGAACTGCAAATGATGCCTTTCTGCGGCTTAGTTCGTCTCTGCAGTAAAAAAAAATAATCCATGATGATCCATGAAAAACGATGACTCATCCGTTACAAATAGGCCATGCCTGAGCATAGGCTGTTGTATGCTATATTGATTCAATAAAATCAACTCTGAAACAATTCTTGCTCTTCGCCCTTAGGAATTTATTTCGAGACCGGCTAGTTCCTTCATCAAGTTATGCAAATAGATTACTACCTTTACTTGACCGGAAAGATGTAAATTCCTATTCCTTATAAAGTAATTTTTATTCTTTAATGCTTCCTATCGTTCGCTTATTAAATTATAAAAATATTACTATCGGTTGATAAGTTTTTGCGGATAACTTGTTTGATTTATTAATACAATCTGCACTACGGTCTACATCGGTCGCGAGTTTGCCTATGCACTGAATGTGTGTATGTTTTTTCTCTTTTGTCTCTTACGTTTGTATTCATGCAAAGATTTTGTTCCTTTATATTTTTTCCTTATTTTTTTACTTTATGAAAATCAAGTCTCAATGTTTAATATAAAATTTATTTGTAAGGGCCATGCATTATCTATTTGAGCTATTATTTTATTGTAGGTGAAGTACGTAAATATGAAACCGGAATTTATGTACAAAAATACACGCTTATTGTAATAAAATGCAAACATTATTTACTCATCGCTAGCTATCCCTCATTTGTCGCTGTCTGACAATTTATGAATGCCAGCCCTTTAAACTACTCTCCCTTTCTGCTGCGAACCGTCAACTCGTTTTTTCATATCTCCGTACGAACCAAAGAGTTGGTTAATGAGTGCCCGTTCCATCAATGGCAAAAAGTAATAATCGGAAGGACTCAAGCCTTGTAAGAAAGTCACATGGATTTGTTTCCAGTTGAGTGTTTCCAACGAATCGTAAATCAGCTTTGCAATGTGGGTAAATTCGATCATTTGATATTAATCTTTTCATCAGACTTTAAGGGCGCACTCTGTTCTGGTTCCACCAAACAAAGAGTAGCGTCTTCTTGCTACAACGAGTCTGTCGCGTGATATACATTGATGGTATACATGGATCTACCCATGAATGTTTGGGGTTAGGATTTTGAAAATAAACTCAATTTTCCCTTCGTATCCTTCGAAGAAATGCTCTTTTTACTCGACATATTCCACGGTATTACACACTCCGCTGTTATATGGAACGAGTATTGTTGTGAGCGGACCATTTTAGACCGATATAAAGCAAAAAAAATTGCACTGCTTACGCAGGCAGATAATAACTACTTTGGCAATTAGGGCCATCTGCGTCGGGTTATTACCTAATTTTAAACAAAGTCCTGTGAATGCCGATGGCAGTGGAACCCTCATTTACCCAGTTGTTCCAGGGAATATGAAAAAAGTGCAAAAAATCGTTTTGGAAGACCAAATACTAAAGTTGCATAAGATACCTGAACATCCACAAATTTAGGTTTTCGACAGACAAGAGTCGCCATAACACCTCTCAACCCCACACGCGGATTGTGAACGTATTTTTTCCCATCAATCAGAAGTTTTTAATCAACAAACGGAACTCAGATTTTCCATTGCTTTGAAAATTACGAAACTCACTTCGCTAAAAAAAATCTTTTCCTATAATGCTCGAAATGTCAGGAAATTTTTTTACACTTCCTTTGAAGGTTCGCATTAACCAACAATCATATGGCTCTGTCAACTGTGTTGTCATGTATTTGTCAGATAGGAAACTTATTGGGTGATATGTTAAACAAGTAATAAATTTGTCATTATATACTACTTCACTTATCGTAAGTATGGGCAAAAAAGCCTTGAGTTTATCGTAACGGCAATCATGCAAAATGGTAAGCTTTTGTGAAGAGTTGTCCTACTTTAAAACTTTGTTTTGCTTGCAAGTTAATTTGAATATTTCCCGCATTTTGAAAATAATTTATTTATGGTGCTATCTTCACTTTTGTTATTTCATTTTTATTAATTGGGCCTTTACGCAGATTAATTCTATATGATATTGAACCAGCATACAATTTATTTATTTAAAAGTTAGTTAACCTAAGTTTACAACTTTCACTTATATGAATTAAACTTAACCGAATAAAACTTAATAAGCCGGTTATGCGTATGAATGGATGACTTCACAGATAGACGTATATAATGGAAGTTTTTTCCTTATTTGCATTCATAATTTTATTTCATTCATGAAGGTTCCATCAATAAAAATCAAATTAAAATACTCATGGTTTTTTAAACATTTTCAAAAACAGAAAAAAAAAAAACAGTTATGACTACATTTACCCATTTTTCTCCACATGTATGAAACAAAAACGGCAGCAAAACCAATGCATAGTATGAATAATAAACAAATATAAAACAAATAAACAAATACCCGATAATTGCCATCTGAAACGAATATTGAACACTCACCACCTATAAACCTGGAAACCGAATCAACGTATTGTGTATGTTCAAGTAGTAATAAAATACTCAAATGAGATGAAAGGCAGACAGAGTTCGGATTTGAAAGGATGTTCTCAACACAACAAATTAAAAGGGGCGAGAAATAGTTTCGTAGCGTTCTTTCTGATAGGCGGCTTTCCAAATTGATGGAAAAATTTGATGGAAATAAATTGAAAAGTGAAAATGATCAATTGGTCCAAGGTGACCATATTACGAGAAATCCGTAATGTTTACCAAAATGACCCAAATCGTTTCTTCGCTTTCGCTCTAGGAATTTGGGTGTTGAAGATGCGAAGCAAACCAATGGTTGGTCGATGAAGTTCATTTAATTTTATGGCGCTTGCCTCGCCGATGGCCTAAAACCGTACCCAACTAACTGGTCAATAAAGGAAAAAAGATTTTTAAACTATCTACACCAAGCTGAACACGAGACTTAAAAATGTAATTGAACTAGTTTCTCTCCACTACGGTGAAGCGACCATTTTTAAAAAGATTCTTAAGGGACTTTGAATACTGGACCACATGCGACAATGATACACGAACGAGTCAAGTTCAAAGCAGCCAGATGACCGGTCAAAAATGTCGAACTGACGTCACTTAATGCCCAACTTCGGGTTCAGCAAGTTAATAACGTTAACTATTCCAACCTAGCCAGACGATTGATAGGACACTCTAGCGTCAATAATGGATGGGATTAAAAAGCGCAATTGGGGTAAGCTGCCTAGAATTGATTAATTCTATTCCAAGGGAATCAAGTCACACAAATTTTCAATGACTTGACAAGAATGTGGGTTCAAAAACTTAAATGTATCCAACCAGCCTTGACCCATTTATCTATTATTTTCTTCACTTCTTCACAGGAATACTCCTAATGATGTATAGCGGATTTCAATAGAGGCATATGGTAATCATTTCTTTTAGTTTTACACCTAGAAATCCCAGAAGTTTTCCACTGATGGCATAACAGTTTAACCAGTTGGCTGGCAAAAACCTGTCAATCAAAATATATATTTAAGTGTCAGTAAAAAAACACGCTACGGCCTTTTTTTTGACGCAATCCTTGTAAAGATTTTCATGGATTAATTTTAGAAATCGCAAATGAATTAACCAAATTAATATGGCGTGTTGTCTTGTCGTGAGTTAAAAAAAAGGAAATGTTAATACATTTTCTACAGTTATTTACACTTTTATGCATGCTGCAATGAATCGAACACAACAACACAATAAATAAAAAAAAAGCAGTTGCAATAAATTCATGGCATAAAATATTGATTGGCATCTCTTACATACGTATACATAGTGAAAGACAAATAGAATAAACATATACATATGTTTTCATATGAAAGAAAAAGATAAATAATAACATACATATGTAAACAAAAACAAATAATATACTATAGTGCAGATGTCAGTTGTATTGGTTACTTGCTCAATGAAAGCTCAATTCACCATCAGCTTGATGAATATGCTCTTTTGATTTTATTGCATACTTTTTTGCGGTTAAATAACCAAACTGTAGCGCAAATGTGTGTACAAAGCAAGTGCTAAAAATCTTGTTGATTTATCATGAGCTTTTTTAATATTAACACTCGTTGATTTGATGATATAGAGCGTATGAGGGATGTTCATACATCATACAAAAGATAGTTAATACAAAAGTTACTGGAACGAAGCAATGACGCTTGGTATTCAAGTGTTCATTTTCATATCCATATGAATGCTGGCTTTTCACATATAGAGTATAAATGTAAACATTGTAACACAAAGTTATAAGTGCTGCCAGAGTGATATATTATTTAAAAAAAAAAAGAAAAAAAGAAGAGAGATTGTAAAGTCAAATAGAAATCAAAAACATGATGAATTGACACCATTTCTCTTCTTATAAAAAAAAAGCTCATAGGCAAAGAAAAAATAAGCTACTTCTCCTTAGATTCAAGCGAACATGGGACACTTATTAGCGAAAATGTAAGAAGATTCTATATATTCGGTTAAAATTCGGTTAAAAGAATGCATTCGATCGGCCTTGCAAAGACCTGCAGACCTGTATTCAATATGTCAATATTTTCTCTTTATAGCATATTTGGTGTACTCCAACAATAGCAAGAAAAGTCGATACGACGTGGCCTCCTTACTTTCCAGCTTCATAAGGTTCCAACAAGACCATTCGGATATGACATATTTCTACATCAACAAGTTCCACTACAACACGGCGAACCCATTATTTGCCTTAGCACCGAACAAACCTCTCTGTGCATGACATGGAATGAGCAGTCAGATTGGCCGACCGAATACCAAAAAATTTCACGCCCACATCGAAGAATAAAGAACCTCTGTATACGATATGAACTGTACAGCCAGATAGATCGACGGCTACTTGGTCGAATGAAAAGAAAGAATGTCAAATCAGTCGAGCATAAATTGGAATTGGTTAAAGGAAAAAACGATTTATAAAAGAAAATCCTCCAGATAAACATAAATTCACTTCTATAATCGAAATCCTAATCCGATTTAGTTAGCCGCCTAATTTGATCCGAAGAATTCATCGCGGTAAACGAGGTTATAATTTAAAAAAAGGATATGTTCCAAGTTGTCGACTAGACCAATATGCTCTCATTTCACAACATAATCTAAAGAGAGTGATAAAAGAGAGATAAAAAACCGCCTCCCCAAGTTTCTGTTTTTTCTAAAAAGGGGAAGACGTGATCTTCCTTTCAAAAGATAAACGAACGCTAAGCAAAGGAGGTAGATGTGATCCTTCAGAAATATATATGCTTTGTGGGATTGCCAGAGCATGTTGCTACGCTTTGCCGACATTTGCAAAACCGACATAGTGCATGTAGCGGGAGTTTGTAAGTACGACATACACACATATCTTTGAATTTTGTGCAGGATTTCTAGTTTAGTGATTTAGGGATGTGATATATAAGGATTTTCGCTCTTTGTGGCTATAAGGTTGTCGTAAACGAGAAAGTGATGACTATTGCTAGATTCAGCTCGAACGGAATATGGCTTCTTTGTAAGAAAACCTATTCGAAAAAAGTACTTTCATTCTACATCGTCACTACCGATCAATATATTTAACTTATTTTCATTCTGAAAGACTGAGGGACCTACAACGGTTGAATTTCATTTCGTTTCATTTACATCATTTATTATTGCTGTGGTAAGAGTAAGACCACAAGCCCATGTGTATGACTAGAAATTGTATAATTATCATGTGCAACAGATATCAATAAAATAAATATACGTAACATTTGAACGAAGCGGAAACAAGAAACAAGAGGAGACAAGAAGAAGCTACATGTTTAAGAAAGTGGTCAATCTTCTTCTAAACTTATTCAAGGTACCACCAAAGGATGCCACAGTAAGCGGTAACGCGTTCCACTATCGAACAATAAAATCACGTTTCGTCAAAGAGGCAGAAACGTTTCCTATTCATTCTTGAAAGCCTAAATTCCTCTGTTAAAAGATTGGATGACTGAAATCGAAGTATCCTGCAGAGGCAAATCAAGTTATCGAAACTTTATACAGTCGAGGAAGGAGAATTTATTTACGTTTTGTGTAGTGTTACATTTGTTGCTGAGTTGAAACCCTAGTCCATCCTGGCTTACATATCTCTTTCGTATTGTATTAAATTTTTTTTTTTAATTTTAATTAATACAAATCCTTCTATTTTTATATTTCTTGTATTTCACTTTGAATATCTTTCACTTAAATTTTTTTTTAATTCATTGAAATTCTTCAGATTATCCCTTAATAATCAGGAATTTTTCTCCTCCTGCTGTGTACTTATATTACGTTATTAGTCTCTACATTTAAGCTTGCTATCTTTCGCAATGTGATTCACATGATTTCCCCAATCCTACCTAAATAATCTCATGCTAAAATTCAATTAATTTAAGAGCTTAAGTTTCCTATAATACATAGGCAGGTAAATTTTGTTACAAACACTTTTTATATTTTTTCTACTGACCTCCTACAAGAAGGTCCTGAACGGGGTTTGTTTTACATGCATTACAAGCAAATTATTATTATATATGGGCTGCAATTTAATATTTATTAACCGCCTGTGTGTAGGCAATGAAAAGTTTTCTCAACTTTTATATAAAAAGAGAGATACGGCGTTTTTTTTGTATTAAATATCTCGAATTTTCTATCTTTCTTCTGTTTTGATTTATTATACAACAATTCGCGCAGAGATGTATTCTATTCGTGCAATACGATGACAATCGAAGAAAAGTGTGAAAGAGGAAGGGGCAAAGAAGCGATCGCGACCTAGTGAACCCAATCGGTAAGTGTTATTCCTTTACTGACTGATCACGCACGCTAACGCACAACCAAAGCAAACTCTGTCGCCTTAAGTTTTGAAGACGCGAACCCAAATTTAGTGGTCGCGTTTCTTACCTTCTCAGCTACTCATGCTACTTATGTTTGCTCATAGCGAACTTGTAATCTGACCCAGACTGTATAAGAAAAAAACAATCGCTTTAACCTTGATCTTCAACAAACTATTAACAGACATCTGATTAGGATGAAGAGAACCTAGAATTCGTTCTTAAGTCGCGAACGAAATTTTCATACTTTTTTTTCTCTTCTCTTCTCTACTCAATATTAAATAATTTTCCTTAGCATAAATATTTCATAAAATTTCTATTTGATTTCTTTAAATGGTTCTCTCTTTAAAAACTTCAAGCTTTAATGTCTAACACCTTACGAATTGGTCTGCTTATGGGAATTTAGACAGGTGCACAGCTTATAGGGAAAAAGAGACATAAACAAACATAACGTTGAAGACGTAACAGAAAAATAATTAAAAATACGTACAATCGTGCATATAAATAAATAATAAAATAAAATATGAAAATATAGAAAAATAAAATAGAAAGAATTGAAAAATGTCTCATATAAAATTTATAAAATGAACGAAATTTTATTCCTTAAAAAAACTGTATTCACATTTACTTAGATTATTGTATGTAATTATTTTATTGTAACTGTTAAAAGAAGAAATTTAATATCATTATGATCTTGACTGACCAAAGCTCGTGATATATATTTAAATTTACCTTAACTTTTATAATTTGTCATAAGCCCTCGTTTTGGGAGGAATGGCAAGGATTTGTCGCCTAACATCACCTAAGCCGTCTTTGTGTCGGAATCACTTTGTCTTAAATTACTTACATTATGCATGGCGCCATTATTAATATTACATATGTATACGCCTTCATTGTTATCGCAAACACTACCGCTTACATCTAAAAATAATTATTAATACACAGCACAAACGTCCCAAAACCCGTTCAAAGAAAACTTTTAAACGACTTTATTAATCCGTTTCTATCTCTTATACCTACGACCGCTTTGCTCTTGTGCAGAACGCATTTCTCCAGATGATCACCATTCAATGGATGCGCTTATTAATTGCTTTTGACGCCTAGACACTGCACACATTTATTCCAATCTGTTCATAGATCGTGCTTAAGTTATGTCACATCATGTAACTAGCGACTACACGCTTTAGCTAGCCGTTCGTTTCGTGCATTCCAAACATTTAAATAAAAGGTAAATGCTTTACATAAGTTACTCTGTGGGAGAAGCAAAGTCGTCGTGCCATTTCCTTCCCAAATTTAGTTCTAAGTTATATATATATTTTACACATCTCAGCGAGGTTTCGATTGTTAATTGGCCGAATAACACAAGAAGAAGGAGTACATTTACTTATTTAACATAGGTTCAGTTCGCAATAGTTCCATTAGCAAACAAGAAACATCATGGAATCAGCAGCAAGGTCATCACATTCAAAGTAATTCACCTGAAGTATTTCAAACTTAATTGGTGGTGATAAGGATAACTTTTTAAAACAAAGATTGCCTTCATTATAACGTACTGCGACGCAGAATACGTCATATGAACTTTTAGTAAATGGTAACCTCTTCCCGATTTCTCTAAGAAACACTAAATAGGAACTCCTGAATAGACACGCAATTTGGTGGTATATAGGTTGTTCCTGGGCGGCAAGGACTGGTACTCCCCCATCCTGTATTCCGTTTGGAATAAACTGGAGACTAGAGCTGTCTTAATTTAGAGTTCTACAACCTACCACTACTAAAGCACAGTAACAATTGTTCTTTTCCACGGGACTAAGTAAAGCTGTACGCCAAGTGGCATTTGCGGTCCGAATCGTGATGTCCCGTCTGCCCAAATTGAAAACTTTAAGTCCGGCTTTAGATAGCCGCTTCGAACTTAACATCTTCGTATGCATATTCATCCGTCTGTTTCATGTTCAAGCCTTTTTTGGTTTCGGAAACAACTGATGTCTAACCAATATATTCTACGATCAACATTCAACAGCCACCTTTACAGAAGGACGGAGCACAAACACAACAACCAGAAGCCAAAAAAATTCTACACATAAAAAATAATTGCTAATACCGATCTGAAATTTGGTTCGAGAATTTATGAAAGCAATATAAGAGGTCAGTACAGCTCGCAATTAGCAATAATTGTCAATTAGTTAAATCCGGTTAAGCTGTCCTTTTTATACCCTACACCACTTGGAGTACAGGGTATATTGAGTTTGCGCGAACGTATGAGGACTTAAGATATAACCAGCATTTTTTGCACCGAACGATTCAGAACAATTTTCTGAACCGATCTAAGCCTGGCTGCCCATCTGTCAGAGTGTCTGTCAATGTTTCTCCCTATCTGTCCGTCTGATGTGTGTCCATGTAAATTTGTGTTCAAACTGCATCCCACAATTTTCAAAAGATTTTAATGAAATTTGCAGCACTGACGTGCTTTGAGCCAATGACGAAAATGGTTTAGATCGGTTCGCTTTTTCGACCACACTCAATATAACGCCCTATTTGGAAAGTCGTTAAGTGGGAAAAATTTCGCTAATTTCAAAATTTTTCGACAAGACTCGCTGAATGATAGTACATTTACATTGTAAATTGGTAAGAAAATTTTGGTTCGGCTGGGGCAATTTTTTGACCCCTCTCTCGCATAGCCATTCCTACGAAAACTGAAACTTTATATGCTAAAAAGGTATAATTTTGAATATTTATGGTGAAAAGGACTTCATGAGCAACCGCATAAAAGGATTCCTCCAATATAGAAGCTTTGCCTTTCCATCAAAATAATGAGTAACTTTTTGTGTATTATTGCCAAAACGAGTGAATAACTGCATTAAGCGAAGGTATGTAATAGCCGACCTTGCCCAACTACGATGTTCTTAGTTCTTTTTAACGCACATGCAGAGAGAACATGCACACTTTCTGTATAAATCATATCACATCATCGTATTCGTGTCATATTTGCACGCGACTTCACATCATACTAATAATAATATAATAAACAATACTTATAAAACATAGAAGGCGTATATACAGGCTCCATCTTGTATATATGGTTTTTAATGTGTAGTCCAATTCAACGGATTTTTGTAGCTTACAAAGAAGTTTCACGGAAATAGAGCTCACCTAGACACTCAGAAATATTGAGGCCACGATAAAAAGGATTAAGTTATCAGCCTTCCGTTAATGCAGGCAGAGGCAACGATCGACTTAACTAAGTTTGTGAACTTAACCCGATGAAAGTAAAAAATTCGTATCATTCACTCAATCTAAATACTTTTTTTTCGTTCCCTACAAAGTTTTCTTAATCGTGTAAAACTAACTTTACAAAAAGCCTACAGAACCCAAGTTGCCGCTTCATTGATAATATTTTATCGAATTTCGGTGAAGAAACGCCATGAGATTTTTTCCTTCATTTATTATCGGACAAAGTTTGGTTTTTAATGAAGTATGTGACTCAAAAGACGAACAGAATAACGAGCAGCCATAACTTAATAATCACTTTTGGCGATCGAAAATCGAAATTTTTATTTTAACGGGAATCGCGATGCGCTTTAAACAATTATTTGGCAAATCAAAAACACTCGTAATTGCGTTTATAAAATAAAATTGAAGTCGTGTATGTTGATTAAAAGTAAACTTCATGCTAAAATATACATTTATATATATATATGTTCCACTAGTTTGTTTTCTTCATTACTTTTCCTTCCTTTTGACATTTTTATTGTGGTTAACATATTTATGTCATTGCAACATCATTTCAAGTTTCACAGTCACAGCATGAACAGAAACCTGTGAATAGCCCTCATCGTCTCGTATTAAGGAGCATAAATAAATGGTGGTTACATAATTCTCATGATGCTCCGCATGTTTACACCTGTTGTGTTAACATTTTTCTATCGCTTTTATTTCTTTTTTCCACACTTGTCGAGTAATCACTCCCCAAACGTATCATTGTCAGCGAGCACGGCTAAGATGGTAGTCTCATAAGACTTTTTATTCTTTTCGCAATTTAATAAAAGTCCGTGTTCAGAATATATGTTTGTTTTGAAGAAGTTTTATAAAAAAAAAAAACCCCTTCAATTAATTCAATTTGTAAGCTAAGAGATTTCCCCTTTCTCCGCTTTCCTTTCGAGACTTTTAATTATAAAATATTCTCTAAAAAATCTTTGTAATCGATTTTATTTTGCCTTACTTTCATATTGACATTTTATATCGTAACGTATTTATATCGTGCAGAAGGATAGGCATGTATACCTATGAAGGTAGGCCTTTCAGTTGTCATTATCATGAATAGTTAATATTTCGGAAAACTAGAACACGATTTACAAGCAAAGCCATCAGCATGTACCGTCCCACACTTTTTAAGGAAGAAAGTAAGTTTTCAGTTACACAGACTTATGTATGTACATATATATGCAATATATATAAGCATGCAACAACGGTAGTAACATTTATATCCTTGTCAATATAAATTCATATATGTATGTACATTTTTTCTACTTATAAAAAAAGAAGGGAGAAAACCACTACCTCCAATATAACATTTCGTTTACACAGCCGAAACGTATTCTTTATTTGCCAAAACGTTAACGAAAATGATAGAACTAAGGGCAAAAAAAATGTGCCATACGTGTGCCGGCAAGCATTACAAATGAATTTACTTGTGTGTACTTATGTATACACAAATGGCTATTAATACCATTTTTTTGGGCTTTTTTAAAAAAGCAAAAGCAGGGAAACAACATGCGAACGCACATCACGAATGCTTACCGAAGCAAAAACGCAACATTTTCACCTGCATTAAATGTCTACCTGAGCTACTCATTCATACGGGAACTACAAAGCCTTTGTACATTGTTTGCGGAATAATTTGATGTGCTACGAACAGACTCATATCCTCATTCCTACGAAGCAAGTCTGCGAAACGAAAAAAAAAAGCACAAAAGAAAAATTGGTGTACATTAGAAAGTTCAATGAAATAAGATAATTATGTGTAAGAGAAATAATTATTAATCTCCTTAAAAAAAAAGACATGTCAGAAAATTATATTCCTATAAAAAGACATAAGAAGGCAAAATGTAAATTTGCTTATTCCACAATATTGGGAAGGCATAGTCAATTTTCCCCATATTTGTACGAGCATTGCAGCATCGCCCATAGAGTATACGTTAAAATTTTTACTGATCTATCTGCTGTGGCTTATGAGTGATGTGCAAAAAACCAATTTTTGCACCTCTTGAAACAGATGTGTTCTCAGTTCACGTGATAGACGTGTTCTTCAACTGGTTTGGCCCATTTTCAATACCGATCTGCTTGCGAGATTATGCCACATTTGAAGTCGTTAACTTCATTTCTGTGATTAGAATAATCTTTAGACAAACAAAGGATCAGATGGACAGACGGACATGTTTAAATCGATTCAAAATTTGATGCTGGCTAAGAATATATGTACACTGTGGGGTGTCTGAAGCTTCCTGCCGGGCGTTGCAAACGTTTTGACTAATGAGTATATCCCCCGTCCTTCGATGATAAGTATAATAAGAACGTGAAAGCTTTCTAAAAACAACTATAGGACAGACTTTAAAATGGTAGCAAATTCATTGACGTTGCGCATTCCGCTAAGACCATTAAGCCAAAACCGATAATATATAATATATAATATAATATATAATACAATAATTTGTTTGTAGAATTGCAAACAGTTTTAATAACGTTTTATAAGAGAAACCAACGCCATTCTAACTTATGTATTTCATGGGTATCCTTATGTATGAAAGACGGGTCCAAGCGTAAACTAACATCCTCTAAACTTCAATCTTCTTACTTGACATGAAAAAATTGGATCGGACGCTTGCCAATACTTTTCAATCGCCTTCCCATACCAGGGATCCCGCGAAAAGTAATCTTTTATATGGCAAAAGCGTTGACTTTGTAATGTTTTCTAATGAAAAATAGTTCATAATAGTAACTTAACGCGAAATTTGGCTGTACCATATAGATCCCTTTCTTTGGACCACGCCCCTTATAAGGAAAGAAGAGAGAATTTTTAATATATTGTAATGAAAATTGGTGCATAATAGTAATTCGCCATAACAATTAACCGTAACAAATTTTGATCAGGTAAGCGTACTTTGTAGATCCCACTATATATACGAGTAGGTATATAAAATCTTTAATAAGAAAATTAAGTTTTCGCCCATGTCCGCGTATGTTCTGGTCGTCCTCCAATAAGTAGCATGCTTTTAAATTAAAGCAAAATATAATTTTTTGTGTATTAAATGAAAACAAACTAGGGCCTGTATACAACGTTTTTTATTTATAAAATATAAACTGTTTTTTACAAAATTGAAACTATATTTACAAAGGAATTCCATATAGTGTCATATGCATTTGTAGCAAGCCCAGAGGTCGTGCTCATGACAAGCCAAGAAACTATATTACGCATACACATATGATTGCACGTAACAAACAACGTGACTATATCACGTCAACGCAATTCTTTTTCATTGTAAACGCAATATATGAAGTGAAACGAAATCGATTATGATTTGTATCTGACTACAGATCGCAAGTTATTGATGGAAATACTTTCTCGTAGCCAACAGTATATGTAAAAATTGATACACAATAAGCATACACATAATTCGCACGAATGCGCGATCTAGACTAAAAATAGATCGCAAAGAAAATTTCAAAATCGTTTACTAATCCCATTTAAAAGAAATTCTCATTCCTCGAATTCTGCGCCACGGAAAGCGAGTGTGTACATATTGAGATGATGGCAAAACTCGCTTTTGCATTCCGCTTTTAATATGATGATACAAGGTAAGGGCTTCCGCGAATATTAGCATACCACTAGTTTGCCCTCCATCTCAAAAATAAAAATTGTCAAAAAACGCTTTTTTTAAGCTTTCACATTAAGGGAGAAGCCCTTACATTAATTGGGATTCGTCGGTATTTGCTTCTTTTCAATAAATTTGCAATAAAAGCACACAACTTATGTTGCTTTCAAAATGAATATTTAACGTATTATTCTATGTAACGCATACGCCATGGTGGCCTTTTTTGGAAAAACTTAACAGAATTTCGTCTTTTATTACTTTCTGTTAAACTTTGGAATGAATGCATGAACAGAAATTGTTGCACTCTTTTAACTAGTTTTCTTTGCCTCTATTTTTCTTATTTTTCATTGTTTAGTAAAATTACTATAGAGATTAATAATTAAATTATTGACAAAAATAAATAATTTTTTATTGGTTCATTTGATGCATAAACGATGTAGGAAGACTTGGGATTATCCCATAAATAAATCATATTTAATTTAGAATGAATTTTAGAAATCACTCATTGAATCGGAACTTATCAATAGGTTGCCAACAATTGTACGCAGCAGAAACTTATAGACAGGCTTAATACATTTCTTTGTTTTTAGCTCTTTTAATGTCCACTGCTTCTGTCTTAATAACACAAACAGTTTGGAACTCTAGTTTTCAGATAATTCAGATTAACAGCTATCTCGCACTTACTTGCCGAGTATGTAATCGAAACAAATCAAAATTTTGCTCAAATATCTTTTCTTTATCTGAAAGCATATGCTGAAGCTGATGATTAAATGTGCTCTGCATGTGGCAAACGCAACAACAGGGCAGTAAGTCTCTGAATTTTGTTGATGGTTATGAAAATGTAAATAAAATTTTGTAACGACTGCAGACATTTTTGGTTACTTTTCTAATTTTTTGTCTATCTGTCTATTAACATATGCATGTGTATATGACAAAAATGTTTAAAACTTTAAGGTAAAATGCAAGACTCTGTGTGTGAAGAACTTTCCAAGGAACATATCAATAGATTTCAATACAATACTAATTCGTACTCCATTCGTAATGCAAGCAAACAAATATAAATTTGTAACAAGTCACATAGAAATCATAGTAAAATGCAGACCACAATCAAGCTCTGTCTAATATGGTTTTACTTTTTTGCTTTGCAAGCTACTTAACAACAATAACAACAACGGCAATAGGTTGTCAATGAAAATTCTCACAACCAAAAATCACTAACAACTACATACAAACTAGCACGTATGCCCAGTTAAAGTTAGAGTCAAAGAGAGAGAGAGAGAGAGAGAGATAGAAAGAGAGAGAGAGAGAGAAACTGAAATCTGACGTAACATAAGCTTCTACTTTACAAATCAATTATCTATTGACACGCAGTACGCAGTACGTCTGCATGCAAAAATATGTCGACGAAAACGTATGTTTGAACAAAAGTCTACCGAATCGGATATCATAGGTTGTAATACAATGCTGAAAACGTTACAATTTTCTTCTTTTTTTTTTTTTGTCAAATATGCCTAAACTCAGTCTCAGGTAGACCAGAGAGAATCCTTTGAAAAGTTTGCAATTGGAGTATTGAGTGGCAATATTATCAATCAGTCAGCTACTAATTTGGGCACAAATTTGAATCACAACGATGTTGAAAAATATCATTTCGAAAACGTAAGTAAAACAAAAAAAATTTAATTTAAATGAATCTACAATTTTTCCTTATATATATATATCACTATAGCTTTTATTTATTATTCCCGCAACTGTTCCAATCTATGTTCGTTAGCCGTATAACATACTATCCGTCTGTCCCTTGGTCCATCTTTATGTTTATTTGGCATCTGTTGTTTAAAATCTCGTGGTCGAGAGAATTGAAATAAAAACATAAAAAGCGATTGTACTTACGTAACAAATATTGATCTGAAATTTGAAACAACTATTGACTTCAGTGCAAGACTACAACCAACAAACACGTCAATATTAGGCCCATCGTAAAGTGCAAATAGCTCGTATTAAAGGTATAAAAAAAAATTATTTTTCTTAATAAATGAAATGCATTTTGCTCTAACCTGCGCTTTATGGTCTTGCCACCCGATAACCCCTCCGCTTTTCTGCTGATAGCCTTGAAATTTCATTCAACGTAAGATTTTCTAGTTATCATAATGGAATTTTTGCGATAGACTACAACTTTACGGACTCTATGGATTTTTCAAAAACGTCCCACAATTCTTAGATTTTCAGCCGCAAATTTTGATGCCCTTTTGTAGAAGAAAAGTTGTGATCAGCACGTTAATTGTGACCTGTTCGCTATAAAGAATACTGAAAAAAAAATATTGTACTCCTTAAGACTTGTATTCTCGTATGTAAAAATCTCAAATAAATTTCGAATAAAATGTCTTTATATTCGGCAAACACGAGACAGTATCATCTATAAGTCGCATATAACTTTCTTACTTGTTTAAATTGCCTTATGTATAAAAATACATGAATGGAGATAAAAATTTATATTTTATTTACATATATGCAAAAAGAAATAAAAGAAGAAAAAAAAACAAATGTTTTTATTTAAAAAGACTAAAAATAAAAACATTTTCCCATAATCTACATATTGACGTGTATTCGAAAGATTCTTATTTCCTGTACTTGTATGACAGAATAGTCTATTTACGGACTTAAATTTCATCATTCGCACACGTTGACAAAAAAAAAAAAGAGAAAAGCTACACCACAGCGACACAACAGTGGTAAATTGCAAACGGAAGTTGCGAAGACGACACCATCGTGTCAGGACGAATACAGCATAACCGCACAGCTGTGGTTTGTAATGTGTGTGTGTGTGTGTGTTTGTGTGCATGTATGTGCATGTATGTATATGTTCTTGCGAGTGTTCAAGTGTTTAGGCTTGCAAAACGTGCGAATTGTATTCTTCTGGTTTTCCCATATGTACGTTTGACTGTTGAATAACAAATTTGTAAATATGAAGTTTTTTTCTCTCTTTTTTTTGTTAGAAATACGTTCAGATTTTTTTATTCACAATTTTTAAAAGCCTGCTTTTAGGCTTTCAATGCTTTGTTTCTCTAAATAAAACAGGATATGCTATTGTAACAGAGACATGTTTGTTTTATAAGTAGAAAAGCAATGCTTGACTTAAAGTTATGTGACATAATTTTCCATTTGTTAATAAAACGCCAGAGAAAATTGAATTCTTTTCCTTTTTTTTTTGATTTTTTTTTTTTTTTGCTTTTTTAAAAGATTTAAAAAATGAAAGAATAAATGCAAAAAAAAAGTAAAAGTAAATTACGTTTGGGTTGTGTCGAATTTTTAGTACACTAGCATTTAAACGATTTCTCCACCACCAACAGGTTTTGTGCACGATTTACCTCAAACACAATGTAATGTAATGCAATCAAGTGCTTACGGGCAGAATGCTTTCGTTTGGAAAGCATTAGTGAATGCACAACAAAAATTCGAAACATTTTCTATATGGTTATTATTCCCCAGGCAGATGGCACACGTGAAAAAAAGCTTATTCTTTATGGTATAACAGTCAAATTCAAGAGACCATGTAAAACCAATTGGCCGTTTCATCTATGGTTAATAAAAACTTTTCGCCTTTCTTCTTAACTCTTAACATTATTATCAGTTTCACCGATTCATATAAAAAATTAGCTCGCAAAAAAAAAAAACGAAGCATTCCTAATTGATCTCAAACTCATTCGGATACTTTTCTACTCCTTTATTATACGACGAATACCTATGTGCTGTATAATTCAAAGAAGATCTCATCACCCAGAGCTTATAAACTACTTTAATATTTCTTTTAATATTTGGTTGATTTCAGGACATAATCAAATTATTGGACGAAAAGTTCAATGATCCTGCCGATCTTGCTGAAAGATCATGGGATATAACCTAGCATTACAAGTAAAAAAAAGAAAACACTTATTTGATGAACGTATATGACAAGTAATTATGGATGAGTCACTTGAAATTTCAAATATGAATCACGGGCATTAGATGAGAAGATTTTACTTTGATTAATGACAGAGGGAAATGACAAAACTCTTTCATTATAATAACAGATATACTCCACTAATTAGCATCTACCTCCTATCTCCACTTCTATCTCCCACATGCTTTCAGTGTAAAAAAAAGTCAAAGTCGTTTTGTGATGAAACACTATTTTTTGAAAGGGATAAAACGCCAAAAGAAAGTTAAAAAAAAAAACCTCCTTAAGAATGATTAAGTGCTTAATATTGACCTGGCCTTACAAGTGCAAGCGATCGAAGCCATTCAATTTGGAAAAGAAAAAGATTCCAATAATCTATGGCATGGTTTTGAAACGTGCGTGATCTAGTCATTATCTTAAACATCTCGTATAGTTGTTTTTTAAATTCATTTTCAAGATGCAGAAAAGCTTTATGGAAAATATATCAAACTAAAATTCGTATTTAATTGCGTAAAGACATAAATAGAGATACACTGTTGATATTCAAAAATCGACACTAATTGGCATAACGAAGCATTTGAACTGTTTGATTAATTGGCATCTCCGCAACGATAGAAACAAAACACGAATTGCTTGCAGCCTGGAAATTTGTAGAGTTAAATCAATTAATTTTCAATTCAATTATTGCCCATATTGTGCAGTTATATAGCAAGGCGAATATTATAGCTGAGTCTGTCGAGACAGCACACATCATCATTAATATGAATACTTCTGCAGATAAAAGCAAAGAGAACGATGTGTTGCATATTGATTCTATAACAAGATGAAACGATGCCGATTTTTGAAGAATGAAATTATCCGCTTTATAACTGAACTGTCGAATAAAAAATTCCCGGACCTTGATAGAAAAGCGAATACGAAAGATGCGCCAGCTCTGAAAAAATGAGAAAAGCCAAGGGAGAAAGTTGTCATCCTATAAAACAAAGTTCCCGAAAAATTTTGTTTCAAAGTAAAAAAATTTGCTGCTGATAAAGAAATTTTATGCCGACAAAACTTTGATCTCATGTTAGTATGGAATGCTACTCTAACAGCTTAAATAAAGGGCTTTTTCACAATTCCTTTGAAATGGAACCTATTAAGCATACATTGAAGCATTCAAAAAAACAAAAACCTTTGATGCAAAGTATTTTTAGCTCAATGCGTTTTGAGGCTCGCTGCATACGAGATTGGGACGAAAAAAAATTTGTTTAACCCCTACGCTTACAAGTAGTTAAACGCGAGCATTTGAATGGGGTTTGAACGAAAACGAAAAAAATTTCCAAAAAAAGAAAGAAGAAAGAAGCTCGGCACTGGCTAAAAATGACATAGACTTCCGTCCTCGGGATCCGTTGAGCGGTATATTATCTTTATCAGTCAAGATGGGAATTCTAAGAAGTAGGAAATCTGTATTCACTTGTGTACATTAACCGGCATTTTTAGAAATTTGCAAGAAAAGTGGTAAGAGTTTTCCAAGTTGTTGTTTTTATTAATTTAACCCTTATACCAAGAACTATTACACTCACATTCAGTGGCGCATCAAACAAGCAACGATTAGTATTATAAATCATATAAAGCAAACGGAAGGTTTTTAAAGCGGTAGTGAAACAAATAAATTGCTTCACAATGCGTTGTCCACCAGTTACACTAAAAGTGATTCCCTAAAGTAATACACTGAGAATATGTTATACCTTCAATGAATTCTGCAATAAAGATAACCCCCATCATCTCAGGTCGTTTTTCAAGTGTAGGCTGATCAATGAACATTAATCTGTTTAAATAATTCGATGTGGTCGAATGAATAATATTTCTGTTCCCCCAAGTCGAAATGATGTATGCTATACTTCATCCCCATATTACAACTTCGAAAATTTTCACATTTAAAGCCATTTAGACAGTGTAACGAGTTGTCTTATTCGGGGTATGCTCAGGGTTACCAAGGAAGTCCCTTTCCAAGAAAATTTATCAAAAAAACTCTTGGACCTTCGTATTTTCGTCGTTACTGTGTACGAGGAATTTGATAGGTATTTTCTTACCGCGGTAACTCGCGACCCGACTCTTGCTTGTAGTTCTTTCTTTCGATATTATTTTATCCGTTTCGTCCCTACCGAGGTCTGCGGGAAATTCTCTTTGGCTTCTATAACAAAAATCGAAGACCGAGTGTGTTGTGTCACTCTCTTTTATAGTCGCGATCACCATCGCTGCCCGGTACACAGTTTCTTTGCCTGTGTCTGTTACAGACTGGCCCGCGTTATACGATCTATGTGTTACAATATATTGATACTTGCTTATGTATCTATGCGTGGTAGAGATGCTATCTTATGTATCTTATATATATATAAGTATATGTTTATCGTTTATAACTAAAACGTATCACCATTCATGGAAATTAGAAGTAGAAAACGAAAGTAGAATTATTACAATGTGTAGCCGTTAATCTCTGCATAGCAAGAACAATTCAATATGCTAGCCTTATCAAGTAGTATCTCAGAAATAAGGGTCAGCAATAAAACTTATAGATCACTATGTAGATGCCTATACCAAAAAAACTCAATGTACAATCCTTAGCACATTGACGGAACTCTTAATAAACAAGTAAACGTTTAGACATATGATTTTACATGTGACAACAATAAGTCTAAGTCCCAAGACCGTTAGGTATGTGCCTATGCGTAATATGTACCATCTATAGTTGAAATATATCGACATGCATATATATGGAAACAAAATAAATATATCACGATATGTAACCATTAATCCCTAATTAATAAGAACAGTTCAATTGGCTAACCGTAACTCATTAATAAAGAAGTGAGCGTTTTAAGTATATGATGTCGCTTGCAAGAAGCCAAAATAAATATAAAGCATACTAGCTCGTTATGTATATGCCTATGTATGAAATACATTAGAATGTATGTCCATCAGTAACTGTTTAGGTACATGATCTCGCGTATGAGACAATAAGTATAAAACAGAAGACGGTTAGGTATATGCCTATGCTTGTATTATTGTACGTAGGGTACCTCTAGTGCAATATATTTTATAAATATGCAGACTACAATATGTTGATACGAGAGAGGAACTCTATCATTATAGTGTAGAGGAAAACATGAATACTAAAGAGAAGATATTCTACACAAGTTTATTACCCACTTACGCTAAGGCGCTAAGCGGTAGCTATATTTTCACGTGTACTTTAGCGCACGATCGGACCAACTGACCAACTGCTTTTAGAATTTACTTGGTTACGGGTGAGGGATATGTCGTACTATGGGCGGACAATTATGCGGACGGATTTGAAAGCAAAACGCTGTATGCTTGCATTTTGTAATTGTTCGTGTGATTTCGAATTTCATTTAAAATATTTTGCCGTACATGATGGCGAAATAATTAAGAATGAAAAAACTTTCATTTAATTTTTAAGTAAATATTTTAAAATCTGTTTGTCTCTCAGGCAAATTGCGAATCACAAATCTAAACAACTGAATACTAACAATAAACAAAAGTATAGCGGATATCCTGCTATTGTTTCACTTTTGCCAACAATGCATTTTTCCCCAAACTTAAGAAATGCAAACCATCTGCCCATCTGCGTACAGTTAATCAGCAAATTTTATTGAAAGTATTTATCTTTTCTTCTACATTTTCTTTTTGTTCTTCTGATTATTTGTTTTGTTGCCCTTATTTGCTTGTTTACTACTTTCTACTTATTTCGCTGAATAATTTGATTATATTCTGATGTTTAACAAAAAAAATTTCATTCTGCCCGGAAACGGAAGCCAAATTATTATAATAAAGTGGCTGAGATACTTAAGATGTACTGCTCTACTACTCATTGCCAAAATGAGTAGTTAAGAGCACTTTTATAAAGTAAATAAATACACAATAAATATACAAATAAATATCTTTATAAATACACTTAATTGTATTCATCGTAATGACGCTTAAGTTCTTCAAATTGTGAAGAAGCAAGGGAGAGAGTTGATGAAGTGCTGGTGAAGTGGTTCAAAGAAGAGAATGATAATAAATTAAAGAAAATAGTTTCGAATTTTGTTTAAGTTTTCTTTTTTCAATTTTTTTTGATTAAATATTTAGTTTTTACATTTATTACCGCAGAAAGAGAAGGCATGCTATATTTTTCTTTTTTGATACATTTATGAAATATAGAAATATGCGGTACTCTACCAAAATAAGCAATATGTTAATTTTGTCGTTTATTGTTTGATCTGTTATTTTCCTAATAAAGCCGTTAGTAGACAGTGGCTAACTTCAAAAAAAAAAACTCATCCAGTTGACTTTTTATTTATTTAGTTTTACTCTGTCTATTTACTTATTCAAGGCATCTATGTGAAGAAAATTGTTCATGTTGTCAGGAAGCAACAACAATAAGTAATAAATTAGAATAAAGGAAAATTTATGAAAATATTTCAATATTTATATTGTGAAAAGCTTAAGTATACGTCCGTGGGTTGACCAATTTTACAATATTTCGTTTTAGTGTGGGTATCAAGCTATGGATGCTATGTAGATTTTATTGAGCCCCTTTAACAGCCATTGCTCCTTTTTGCTTTGCTTTCCAAAGCAAAGAAGGTTTTCTTACTTGTTTAAAGTGAAGATTTCGATCACAACTTAACTTCTATTGTGAAAATTCCTGCTTAAGAGACTTCTGTACATTTTTTTATTCTAAGCCGTGTACAAAAATGGATACGATTTTTAAATTCAAATGTGACCCCAATTTCAATATATCGGTGTGCTCATGTCTAAGCATCACTGGCGATCACTAAGCAGTTTTCCCTACCATTATGGTACGTGTGTGCTTAACAACTAGAAAACGTTAAGGCTTGAAAAGGAATGAATTAGAAAAACGTACAGCAAGTTTTTAAGCGAGGCTTTTGTTTCATTAAATTAAAGAAGTAAAACACCATAGTGGGCCACGGTTCACAACTAAATGCCCCAGATTACAGATTTTCATATAATAGGCGTTATATGATGGGAAGTGGTCGCAATATTGGTCCGATACGACGCATTTTTAATAGCGTTTTTCCTAGGTCCTAGGTAAAAAAATAAGACCGATAGACAAACCAGCTTAGATCGATTCATACAGTTATTTTCAATCGATCGGAAAAGGTGGGCCTATATAAAGTCCTTCTGGGCGTTGCATACATCTGCTAAAAATTAATATACCCTTGTACCAAAAGTGATGTAGGGTATAAAAGCGGAACTAAGCCACACTCACGCGTTTGATAATAAAGATAAAGTTGAACATCTTACTTTCAAGTCCCGTAAAAAAAGCTGCCAAGTAACGATATGCAGTTAGCTTCGAAAAAAAGGAAACATGTAACTTAAAAATGTCTTTCCAAAATTGTCTACAAGCATCAGCAGAGAACACTTCATAACAAGGCATGTGGTGACTCATAATAGAATTAATCCATGTTCATTTATTATTAGCATACGTTACAACGTAAATGAGCGTAACCGTATATATTACAGGTGTTCTGAGCGCTCTAGCTAGCTTGGCAAATAGAAACGACGAGATCCAGTTTCCATTACATTCCAAGCCATATAACCAATCTTTGAGATATAAAGAAAATTTTCTTGGATATTGAGTTATCCTTTTTGTCCATATGTCCATTTATTTGCATTATATTTGACAATAATGAACAAATGGGCCGATCTTAACTCTGCACTAGCTTTGTTCTCCATTGGGAAATACTTATTTTCTTATAGTTATTTTAATCTTATAATAATGTAATAATATATACATATTTACATACATATATGCTTACATTCATTTTCTCAATGGCAGATCTAAAGTAAGGCAGCTTTGCAGCCTATTTACCTCTTTTCCATCGTTAAGTAAACCTATTGGGAGAAAGTTGAAACGATGACTAAGCGGATCGAGACATCGAGAACTCAAATTGACAAATCCTTTTTTTATTTGATTTATCCTATAGCGAACTCCTAGCGAAAAATTGTTCGTTTGCTTTCTTATGTAAAAATCCGCATATTAACGGATCCTTTAGATAAAAAACATGACTTTAGTTTTAGTAAACGGACGGTAATGAGCTCTTAAACTGGTCTTTCAAACTGCCCCTTTGGGCCCAATATTCTACTGTTTCAGTTTGTTACACAATTTTTTCCGCAAGTGAAGACAATACAGGATAGCGAGTCAGAGAATATCCGCATTAAAAATCCACATGTTATGGACACTGAATTATTTACTGTACGCCTATTGGCTTTCAAAAATTTATTGATTGCAAGGGAAAAGACATACATGCCTAGAGTTAAAGAGAATTGGGTCGTTTTCAAAGAATTACTTTCATATAAGGGTCGATTTAATAAAAGGTTAACCGCCATTTAACAAAAAAAACCGCCTTTTTGCATATACCTATACCTTTGGATAATTTTGATCTATAATTTTTATCGAACAACTACGGTCGGAAATATGCAGATAAGAAGTTGAAATTTAATATGAACATTTTCTGTTCAGTTGAAAAGAAAAAGTTCAAATATGCTTCTGATCTATCTATTTACACGGTTGTAATAAATTAGAAACTGAGACAACCTTGAAAAATACGACCATTTCTTCTATATTTTTATCTATAACTTTCCAACTAATGAAGATATTTCTGAAAACCTACTACCTATGCAGTGGTTCAAAAATGATATCGGTGTGTTCATGAGTTCACTAACACGTACACAATTAAAGCTGAAAATTGAATTTGAAATTATATTTGGATTTGGCTTAGTATTAGGGTAAATTCGAAATGAATTCGAAAAAAATTAGAATTAGAATTAGAATTAGACTGAATGTAAAGATGATCCTAATGAACGTCTGGGTCATAGCTTTTGGAAAATATCTTCAAGTTACAGATGAAAATATGAAAAATTGTTTCGCCGATTATATGCACGCCCAAATAAACAAACCACGCCCATTTATTAATCTTGTATTCTCAATCGATCGAAAAATGTTGTTAGCAAATTCTAGTTTCCTATCTTTGTGTTTGTGGTTGTAGGGTGTTCTCAAGGACGACAAGGACCGAAATAGGTATATGCCATCGGTATCTTACAAGAGAAAAACTAATTATGGGCATTTAAAAGTCCTTCCATATAAATAAAATTTTATATGCTTTGTACCCGCTTTTATTTTTAAGCGCAAATGCTTCAAATGACCATATTTACCTATGCGGTAGTTCTAGTGTTAATTGAATTCTTTTTTTTTTTAAGATCCTATTAGAAAAATTTCAAATACTGGCCAATTTACTGTTAATCGACCTTTTAACAAATTTTATTGTAAATAGAAATATTTTCAAAACATAATATAAAATAAATTTACAAATTAAAATGTTTTTTGCAATAAAAATAGAACCCGTAAATTACTCTTCATGCACCCTTTATAAAGAAAAACGCGCATACGTGCAAGTGTTTGTTAAAACTAAAATACTCTTTAATTAGCTTAAACAAATGCCATAACATTTACACTACATAATAGCCTCTATCTAAATAAAAAATTACTTATGTGGATATTTACATGCAAAAACTTGTCCTGCACATCCACATATACGTATGTGGAATACGTTTAATATTTGAAAATATAAATAAACTGAATTTACATACAAATGCTAACATTTCTAAATATTTTTAAAAAAGAAAAAAAAAAGAAATGTAAGCACCTACACAAGCACAATAAAATCTCATAAAATGAACATGGAAGCCAAAGCAAATACAACTGAATATGGGAAACAATTAAAATATATTTATATATAAAGTGTGTATATAGGATAAAAAAAATCTCTTCTTAATTTGAAAAAAGGAAAAAAAAAAAGGTGAACAATAATCCGCCATTATGTCATACGCTGCTAGATGCTCGTCCGTCACTAATTATAATTATAATCAAACATGCTTAAATATTGTTACTGCCTAGGCGTACAGAATTGAAATTCATCCATGAATATGCATGCACCACATGAGAAGTAACGGAATGAATATATAGGTAGCAATGGTTGACGAATATTCGTACGTAACAAATCTGTTTAATTTATAACTTGCATATACCCAAACCATTCATAGAATGGTAACAGTATAGCGTAGCGATGTGTCAACAACACGTCAACTGTTAACCCACAGGTATACAACGGTTACGATTAATGTGCAATTTTCTATTTCGCTCTCTATATGCAATTGTTGACTAATGTATCAAGTATTTTAGCATTAGACAATCAGGTTTTATAAAACATACGATAAATGCATACTTAACTCTCTTATGTGAATACCTCAAAGTAACTGCATAAATGATTTGTTTAAGAAGTAACGTGAGCATGCAAAATTAAACGTGAATTCTCTAGCATTAATTGAAATGATTTGTTATCCATGTTTCTGGTTATCTGTTAAATGATGTGAATATAATCTCATTCTTTCATGTTAGTGTAACGATTTTTATATGAATTGCCCAAGTGTTTTTTGAATTTTACAAAACTTTCTATAAAGTTAAGCTTTTTTTTTTTTATTATTTTATTCTTTAAGTGTAACAATACAATAAAAAGCAAAGTAATTGAATAAGTATACAAAAGTTAAAGCTAAACAGTTAGACTTGTATCATAATTAACCCTTATTTGTCGGTTTTGTTATTGTAAGCAATAAAATATTCTTTTAAATTGCCTCCTCTACTAAGGCTGTTGCTGATGCCTAAGTTAGCTAAACGTATGCGTTACATATCTTAGGCTAATATAGAAGCAAACAAAAAAAAAAAAACCATTTAATTTAAACTACAACAGCGAGAGAATACAATAAACGTTCAGGTCTTCTTACACATAAATGTATATAAGATATATAAGTAAATCGCGTAAAGCATATGGTTATATATATAAGTTTATGTGCTATTCTGTAAATGTTGACCCCATAGTTTTAGACAAACGTTATGCCATCGTGTTTGAAAGGAAACGGAAGTCGCCAAAAAAACAATGAAATAAATAACAACACGAAGATTTCTTTACCTTTCTTTTCCTTCTTTTTCTCTCTCTCACTTTCTCTCTCCTTTTCTATATATAGCGTCTGTTTTAAAAGCGATACGAAAGAGTGTCTGCCTTATACTACATAGAGGACTACATTCGACTCGACGACATGTCCAAAGTTTGGTTGCTCAGAATTTTAACAATGCCATTAAATGCTTGTTTAGTATTTAAGACCATAAAACACAAACAACTGACTATAAAAAAAAAAAAAAACAAAAGCAAAAGCAACTCCTTATTTGAGTGCAAATGCACACAAGGAAAAAATTTCCTACATATGTATGTGTGTATGTATGTTTAAATTTCAAAAAAAATGACCGCTTAGACGGTTTAGAGGGGTTTAGCTGTAATGACTCAGTTTGCTTTGTTTTCTTTTGTTTTTTTTTTTTTTTTTTAGTCTAAATATGTCGTGTGTGGGTTAAGTTCGGTTTACGTGTATGCAACAAGATTGTAAATGGTTGTTGCATTTTTTTTTTTTTTTTCTCCAAAAGAAATTAACAACAATTGTGTTGACATGCTATGGCGTTAAAATTGTTATATGTGTGGACATTTATATAAATATATTTATAGCAAGCACATGTCATAGTTTGAAACAAAAAAAAAAATGCATTTTTTGTTTTTTAATTTTTCGAATATTGAAAAAATTGTAGTAAAGAAATTTTAAAATTATTCAATTTTTACTAGCGTTATAATCAACGTAAAATATTTTTTAATTAAAACGAGTAGAAACATAATAGAGGATTGCGACTGGCCACTAAATACCCTTCACCGTCCTACACTTATGTATATAACGACAATTCAAAATAAACTGTTATATGGGATGCGGTCGAAAAACTGATGCAATCCAAACCATTTCCATTGGCATTCGCTCTTGGGCCAAAGCACGGCAGTGCACTAAACTCCATCATAATGTGTCAAGAATTGCGACCTGCAGGTCTAAAAAAATAAAACAAGACGCACAAACCGAGAGGCAAGCTTACATCGACTCAGAAAGTGTTTCTTAACGGCTGTAATGAAAGGCAGGTCGATGTTAAGTTCTTCTAGGTGTTGCATATATCCACACAAACTTAATGTATCCTTGTACTTCAAAGGATGTGGAGTGCAACAATTTATGCTGCAAATATTAGGCTTTTCATGTACTTTGCTAAATTTTTTTTTCAATCAAAGGTAAATAATTATCCAACTCAACTGCTGTCAAAGTTATCTTAATCGTTAGCGAAGGAAAGAATTGCTGTTTGAAGAAATTTTCAAGTAACTTACGCAAAACTTATAAACTTTTGATTCTATAAAAAATTAGGAATTTGTTTTAGCGAACACCATAATAAATTTTAATGCCTGTCACTTTTAGTATGTGGCAAATAATTACTGGTATTTAAATTTAAGTGATCCAATTACATAAACCTGTTTTTACTGCTTGCGGTGCATTCAGTTTGTTAGGTTAGGGACACTTACAAGTTGAAGACCTTGACGCTCATCCATCTTTTAGTCAATCGATTTAAATTTTTTGTCTGTTTGACCGCCTGTCCGTCTGATGTCTGTCCATAGGCTTTTCTGTACAGTTTAGAGATCGCCATTTTTTGAGAAATATTAATGAAATTTGGTACACCGACCTATTTTTTTCTAACGAGTAACGTTATTGAAAATGGTTTAGAACGGACCACTTTTTCGTCTACTTGATCGTTATATGAGTAAATGCAAATTATTATGACCGTATTAAGCTAGATGGTGTTAGGTATTTAAGGTTTGGCGATCGCTGATTACAATACTTATAGCCTACGCCTTTGGTCTATTAAGTTTGTGCAGACCTATATAACACGCAGAAGAGGTTGAGGTATATCGACCTTTTGTTATACCAATTAAATCAGAATAGTTTTCTGAATCGACCAAGGATTGTCTGTCCGTTGTGAAAAGTAAGATTACATTTATTTAAATGATTATACAGTAAACGTTCCTGATCTCCGCGAAAACCAGCGCAAATTTTGTTATATATTTAAATAGATTTAGTTAAGCCTATCGTGTACATTCTCCAAATTAAAAAAATTGAATTGGGAAGGCATCTGTAATAGGAAGCATTTCATAACCTTCACCTTACCAATCTTTCATAGCCTTGACGTCATTAAAAGCAACAATCGCACTAAAGAATTCTATATAATACGCACCTAACTGCTGGTTAACTATCATTTTATATTAGATTAACCTTCTTTTTTCCATTTTTGACATTGTGTCAACTACATACTACATTGCTCAATACTTCAATGTTTGAATGTAATTATATTCTATAAAAAGGAGAAAAAAAAGCAACAGCTCCCAAAAACTAAATAGTAATAGAACTTTAAGCTATTCACACTCCTCGAATGAAGTAAAGATTTAAACTAGCCATACCTGGCTCGTTGCCAGTGCAGTTATACTGATTTCACTCTTTACTGTCACACATTCGAAAATCTTTTTGGAACACTTTCTTTATTTATGTTATATAACTATATAAACTTGACTAAATTGATGAAAGTTGTACTTTTGTGAAATGTATAGCACGATAAACGCACACAATAACTTGCCCATTTCTATATCATCCATCGCTTTAGACGAATCTCCTGGGAAAGTTTGATATTGAAAGTTTATTTATTGGACGAACATCTAAAGTTCGTTATTTTCCATCTAAAATATGCAGAACGGAACTGACTGACTGGATCCATCTAGGACGTGCTGGAAGGCGGACAGCTTTCAGTTCGGAGCTACACACTTTTACTTACGTTCCTCCATAGATTTTCACATACGTTGCCTAATGTTTTGTAGCTGTTCGCAAGAAAAATTGATCTCTTACAGAATCCATGATCGGCAGTCTACGAACAATTAACACTCGAGTTCTCACACAATTAGTTTACACATAGTTCCATTTCTCTACTATACGAGCTCGTAACTGTATTTGTTTATTGTGTAAAGCACAAATACTTGTCTTTTAATTTTAAATTTACTGGCCTGCAGGCAAGTGTGCTCTTCATTGGTTGGCACAGATATTGTTTAGTTGATCATATACCAATATATATATATATTAAAGCATACGATAGCATATGAGTAATAAACTTCAAATTAAACAAATAATATTTATAGGGTTTACAAAAATTAACGCCGGATTTGAATTTGAATAAAGCCCTCCCCAAAAAAAAAAACGGATGTAACTTCGTCAACAGTGAAGCAAGTAATTGATTCCGTTGGATTTCTTTACACCGAAACATTTGATATTAAAGTTCTAGGCCAACAATCTCTCGTGCATTGAAGGAGGAGATTCAACGCTAAATCAATGAAATTCAGCCATGTTTATGCAAAATGGAAAACTTCGATAAAAAAGTGCGTATGGGCCAGTAAAGCCTTTGAGGCAATTCGCCCGATGTTCTATTCTGCGTACAAGCCTACCCTTAACAAAATTTCGCCGTCAAACTTGGTAATCGAACAAATCGGACATATACCAGCAATGTCCAAGTAAACATGATTTTTAGTTTATACCAATTATTTAAAGACGAAACGATTCAAAACATTTGCGACACGAAATCTTGAAACCAAATATTTTACACAAACTAACGATAGATATCCATAGACTTAAACGCAGCTCAATATAAATAAAATAAATTCTTGCTTGTTTTTCCCGTCTTTTTAATGGTTTGGTGGCAAAACGAAGAACACGAACACTTTGATCCTAAATAGTTTTCAAGTATTTTAAATGGCAAGAGTTTCAAATCAATATTAATTAAAAACGGGAAACCACAACCGCCGCACTTCATTAGCCTAATTATTTCGCTTATCATGTTATTTGATAATTGACTTGTGTTCTATAACAGACAACAGTCTAATGCATTTCGTCTATCTTCAAAATCTTTACCAACTGTATTCTAACCGATAATTGAAATTCACTTAAAAATAAAATTTTTTATATTTATGTTTAGTTTGCAAAAAAAAAAAAAGGAAAAAAAGAAAAATGCTATTATTATTGCAAAAATTATTATAATGAAATTTTTTACGGCACACATACCATCGATTTAGTCTCTGTCGTTCTTCTTTGCTCTGATTTTGAAAATACTTTGTAAATACTTTTGTTTTAACGTTCGGCCCCTTTTACACCTTCGAAACTTAAAATGCATGCATTAATTTAAAGAAATTTAAATTCTTGATTTATTTCAACTATTTTTCACTTTAGATTATTTAAAATATGTAACAAAACGTTTAAAGTGTTTGCCGTATACGAGAAGATATAAAAAATTGTATACTTACATATATATATATATATATATATATATATATATATATATTCATTTCAAGTGAGCGTCTGTCTGCATTCTGTTGCTTAATAAACAAAAATTTACGTTGGCAGTACATGCAACTTGTAGATTCCATTTAACCACCACTGTAGACGCGGTTTAGTCAGTTAAAGCGAAGAAGTTAAATAAGGATTTAGCTTAACGCTTAACTATTACTATCAAGACGAGAGAGTAAAGTCTTGAAAAATATTTATATTCGATACTCTCTTATGCATGTTGTGTATGTGTAAAGAACGATTTTGTAGATGGGGCTTAACATTTGTCGGAAGTTTAGTGTTATTTATTGAGATCAATGAAGTGCACTCAAAATGGTTGTTGGTTGAAAAAAATACATATATATTTAACAAGAAACATTTTTTATAGAACAAACTTTAAGAGAAATTTTCAAATTTATACATATACATAACGACTATAAGAAAGAAGCAGTAAAATGCTAAAAAAGTATATAGAATAATTGAAAAAGTATATATAGGCAATATAGATATATATATATGTGATTTCACTCTAGCAACCAACATAGACCACATGTCTATATCATTTTTTGTTCGTATATATAAAACCCGGTTCCAATAATGATAATTTAGCTGAATAAAACAACAACATTGTCTATCCCCTTTCACATTATAAATCTCAGAGACCGATTTGAACATGAATAGACAGAAATATTTAATATATGATATAATATATAATATAAAGTGCTTGCATGTATTTTGATCATTTTTCACTTGATAAACGCATTTTCCATTATTTTCGAAAACATTTTTTTCGTCCCTTTGGCAACATGGCGATGCGGTGTCGAAAGGACGATATTGATTTGGCAGCGATCCAGTTATCGATACATTTTCGCATTTCTACAGCATTTCGAAACCGCATGCCAGCCAAGCCGGGCTGCATCGATCTGAACAAGTGATAATCAGAAGACGCTATATGTGATGAGCATGTTAGGTACGGCAGAGCTTCCCATTCGAGTTACACAGCAACGTCTTCTTGGTAATTTTTGCAAAGTGTGGCCGAGCGTTGTCATGCAAAAACATTATTTTGCGTGTTTCTTAGCCGCTGTTGCTGCTCTTTTTTGCATGAATACATCGTTCAATTTGTTCAATTGACTTCGGTAGAGACCTTCAGTAACAGTTCAATACGGTTTTAGCAGGTCTTAACTCATTACACTTTGCTGATTCCACCACATGCACAGCAAAACTTCAGGGTCCTGAATATCCCGCTTCGGTGTCGGCGTGGATGGCTTTCGTGCACTAACCCATCACTTCTTGCGCTTGGGATTGTGGTAGTAGACGCGCTTGTCATCACCACATCACAAGACGCAACAGAAAACTCTCCTATTTTTGTCTGACAAGCAATAAAAGCGCCATGTTGTACCGCCATGTGGAACTCTTGTAGCCGTCTTCGGTCCTTTTGAATCGTTTCCTTCGCATGTAAACGTCGGCAAACGATTGATTCATCAACTCCTAAATTGTTCGAAAGTTCTTTGAGAGTTAGAGCTCGCTTTTCGTCCAATAAGTCTTGCAATTCATTGTCTTCGAACTTTTTGGTCTTCCAGGCCGCTCTTTATCGTTGATAGCGAAATAACCAATTTTAAATCGTTGAAACCGAAACGGACAACTGGGACACCTGAAGGCTCCACTACCAATTTCTTTACAAAGCGTTCTATTATGGGATCAATTAAAACGGATATATGTTGAGTACTTTGTAATCATTACTAAGTCGGGCTTTGCACTCCCATCAGTCGAATTCAATTCTAGTTTTTTCACACGTCATTCTTGGTCTTGCTTATAGAAACGGTTAAAACGAATATGCCTACCTTCAGGCTAAATCAGACGTTAAATCTCCATAAATTAAGAGGAGTTATTTGGAGTTTACTAAGACAAGCTTTATTTTTCCATCCGTCAAAGAAATCTGGAACATAAGTAAAAACATGATCTCGAGGGGGACAAACGCAACACGAACGTGAAACCCTTACGATGACAGTATCCAATTTATCGCAACATCACGCAACATTATCGCATGTATAAGTCGTTCACCGATAAATTAAAGTAACCGGTAACATTTTAGCATGCACAACACGCCAATATCGTATAAACTCTTTTCGGAATCAAATTTCAGACATTTTGCAATCTTTATTAAAATCATTGATTTTGCCCGACACGTCTAATAAAGTTATTAGAAATGTCACGACGTAATCTCGAGAGAGTTGAATGAACATAGTAAACCTACTACAAATTATAAAACTTAGATATTCCACTGTCATATTAAAGACGATTATATTCAAGTAAGCATACATGTCCGTCGAAAATTAAACAGATCACGAAATATCACATATTAAAAATCATTTTTAAGACATAAAAATAGATTTCGAAAAATTGTACCTAAAGCGAACAAAAATGTGTTCATATCTAAATATGGAAACGAATATTAAACAAACTAAATATTACATAGGATTGTTAAAGTAAGTAAAATGAAAAACAAATAATACGTATGTACGTACACTTACTGCAAACACTCAGTGATATGTTAGCAGTTTCCCTATGATTACTGGCGACATATGCAGCATTTTGGTGAGACATTGGTTGATATGACTGCCGGTTAGACAGACTAAACAGCTCATTCACACATAGAGTGTGTGTTGAATGAAGAGATCCAAAAACGCAGACACAGTAAACGTATGTCATTACACAATACTGTTTAAATAACACAGACATATGCAATAAATGGTAAATATTCATAATTTTTCTTCTATTTTTTTTTCTTTCTTTTGCCCTTCATCCGCACAAAATTTTAATGACAAACTAATTATGAGCATCAACCACGGCTTTCATCGTGCGTTTTTCCGTGTATGCATACAAATAAATATTTTATATGACACCTTGTAAAACCGCAAAACATACACACACACACACACACACACACACACACACACACACACACATACATACATACATACATACATACATACATACATACATATATACATATATACATATATATATATATATACACAACCATATTAACACATAAACGTGCATATATATATGCATATGCATATATATCTGTTCATACATAGGTAAATATTACCTAATATATTTACATGCTACCCTGCGGTTGTAGAATGTGGCTTTTCAACGTAGTAAAATTTATGATAACTAATTTGTTTAGCTTATATTGAAATCAAGCGCACAAACATACACATAAATATTTTAAAATCATATAAATGTACATACGTACGGCAAATATTATTTATAAAATCAGAAAAGAAGAGGTGATGAGAAAAATTTATCATTGCTGTGTTAAACTTGGTTTTTGAGGTTTTCAAGTAAATTTTTGATACATTTATCTAAGAGGAAAAGTTTAAATTAAATAAAGCAACTATTAAACTGACTAATTTGCGTCAAGTTCGGAAAAAGGTTTCATACGAAAATTAAGAAATTAACTAAGAATTTCTTTTTGTTTCAAAAAATTTATTTTATATTCTTGCGGAGAGGGAATAAATTTTATCTATTTTTGTTCTTTGAACCATCGAAATCTATGTACTCCTGATCGACGTGGGACTTCCATACCATTTGTCGAAATATTCATTGAATCAATCAATACTCGCTGGAAAGACTTAACATTGAATCGTCGCATGAAACCGTCGTATGGAAGGGATAAATTTCCACCTGCAAAATTCTATGCTACCGTTGGAAATTTGCTTGCTTAACGGTTTAATATTGCGTACGTTCTGCACAGTTTTCAAATGCCGATCAGGGCCTATTAAAGCCTGGACTTGATCTGCTAAGTATTTAAAGTTCAAGTAAAGCATCTTTAAAAGAAAAATCTTTGCAATAAAATGCCTTGTTTTTTTACTGATATCTTCATTTTTGGAACCCGCACAACATTTATCGGGAACGGGCGGACGGATGGACATGAGCAGATCGATTCGATATTTGATTGTCATTGTTGCGACCGGCAAAGTTTACCAGAAAACATTACGGACAGACAGACATGGCATCTTATGGCGATGGGCACAAAAATCATTCTTCAAATCAATGGCTAGAATCTCTAACACTGCCTTTGGTTAAGAGTATTTCTACCACATCGTACCATGTTATTCTAACATATACCTTATGTACATACGTTAGTCTAGCATATATGAAATGCAACATTTACAGTTCCATCAACATAAAGTCAACTTTAGACATCATGGTGCTTAAATATATATTTTTTTTTTCGCTTAGAAATTAAAAGAAAACGTTTTCTATAGCTTGCGCTGTCAACACAATACACATATAGCAGTCTTTAACAATTTGTTTCTACATTGTTTAGTTATTCATTGAATAAAATTTTTATAGTCCAACAGATATTGCTAGCAACAATAAAGACTTCACCTAATGCTGTTTATCCATCAAATTTGTTAATGTTTATCGGATTAGCCATTAATTTTTATTTAAAGCTATTATTGTCTTCTTATGTTCTCAACGAGACAATTTCCTTCTTTTATATGTCTCGTAAAGATGATTAAAGTTCACCTAACGTAAAGTTCACCTAACGTAAATAATAAGAATCACATTAATTTAGAAAATTTTTGCCCAAAAAATTCTTTTCATAAGCTATAGACGAATATAAGTTTGAAAGAATTTCAATAATTTGTTTTAGTGTCCCATAAACATTTAAATTAAATAGGGATTTTAATAATCGCATTAGAGATAACAGTTATCCGTATGCATGTGCGTATATAGAAACCACACAGTGGCAAATCTATTCAACATACTTATAAGCATAGAAATCCATGCGTATAAAATCTAAGCACCATAAATAAATTTGTGGCAATAAACTTTAACCCTAAAATTTAATTAACACACTAATGCCATATGAATATATGATGGTTTAGTAAATAGATACTGTATATACCTAGATGTGCAAATGTACCCAAGCACAGGAGAGGCATTACGGTTTTTGCTTATGATTAAAACCCAATAGGAAAAATTAAGAAATTTCATATTTGAAAAAATTGTTGATAACTTTTTATACCCTATGCTACTTCTACACAAGCTACTTGTAGTACAAGAGTATATTATGTGTAACGCCTAAAACGGCTTGGGACAGACCGACTTTTTATTATACGGATCGATTAACAATCATTGTCTGAATAGCTTTCTGAATCGATTTAAGCTTGTCTCTCCGTCTGCCCGCCTTCTTTTCTTGCATTCAACCTACAAGCCGCAAACTTTTAGGATACAGTTTGGAACACTAACGTTGATCCAAAGAAGAAGACCACTTTTTCCATCGTTTCCCCTATAATGACTTATTTTATAAAGTCTTCATTTGAATAACTGTAGGGTTATGTAAAGACCTCTACAGTGTTCTTACTAGCTTACTTTACAAATTATGAATCAAATTAAGATTTGAAAGCTAATTGGGTATAATCTTAACATATAGTTACTCGTCGATATGTCTTTCGATATCTAGGTTTACATTTATCTTGAAAAGTTGAATTTAACGAATAAATTTCTTTCGGGGTCATTTTCAAATGGACTCGTCTGCAATTGTATACACGTACGCTTATTAAAGCGTAAGTATAAATTAACATTTTCCATATAGAAAATTATACACACAAAACTCCACAAATATGTATATATATTCACATATATACACATACATTCTATCGCCAACACAATTACTTATCTCCTCAGCTAATTTCTCACAAGTTTCACTCTGTTATTGTTGCAGATCTAATATAGTAAAGTTGCTTGCAAGCTTCGTCTAAACAATACAAAATATTTATTGATGTAAATCCACATTTGCATATAAATGTAAATGTACGCGTTTCGATGTATGTGTACATATTAATTGAAAGTATTATAGGTTTAGACCGTATACCGAACGTATATAGATCTATTTAGAAAATGTTGTGAGTAAAACACTTACACATATATAGATGCACGAATAACTTACATACCGGAAGGAAGTGTAAAATTCGTATATGACAAATTGCATAAATCAACCGTTATGCATTTAGAAAAGCAATTAGTTGCATTAGCTTATACGTGCACGCAAAAACACATACACACACACGCACACACACACACATACACACATACACACATACACACATACACATAAACATTAACTTATACATATGACCACCACTTGATATTTTAACGTCTACCGAACATCCTCTTGTAAAATTCGTTCTATATTCTGCTACTGTTACCGGCCACTTTTGCATGATGCATAACCATCCTTCAACTTATAAACATTTACAATTTATGACAAATTGTTAATATATGTACACATATATACAAACACACGCCTATATATACCTATAATTTCTTCTTGCCAAGGAAATATTACATCAGATATTAACATTTATTTTAATGATTTTTCTCTGTTCATTTTCCTGTCTTCCCTCTCTACTCAAGTGATTAATAGAAATTTTATGTTAAAATTTCGACTTATAGTTACTATTATTATTATTATTATTATTATTATTACTAAGCTTATGACATAGTTTGGTAATGTGCTGAAAAGATATTAAAGCATAAACATACACGCAGGCAGACATGTAGATGCACGAACTTCAAGGAAAATTGAATTGTATTATCTGATGATATTCTATTGTCCGGGCTATTGTTTCATACTCATGGAGGATGCATGCACATAGGAGAAATGATTTAAATTCTATATGAAATTTCCAAATTTAATTAACTAATAAAATCCTTTCTTCCCCATAGTAGAAGAGATGATGACATAATGTCATCCATACTATTAACTGAATGTCAAATAAAGTGTAAAACAAAATATATAAAAATATTTTGAAAAATAAAAAAATTTTATTTAATAATTAAATATTATTTCGTCATTTTTATCTTCAATATCTTACAAATAATAAGAAATAGTCGAAAAGTACCTCTACCACTAGCATTTATATCAAGAGAATAACAAGAATGTTTAGGAGAAAATTTTAGAAAAAAAAAAAAGAAACTTCCAAGCAAAGATGTATTAACACGTCTATCCCTAAGTGCTGCATTTTTTATACCCTCTACTACTTACGACACACGGTATATTCAATTTCTTCGAATTTATGCGACAATCAGAAGAACTTCAAATCGATCCATCTATTACAACATCGATTGATTTCGAATCATTTTCTAAATACCTTACAGGTCACAATTTTCGAGATATTGTGAAGAAACGCGTTGCACAGTTTTGCGTCCAAGGAAAACATTCCTCTTTATTATTGTAATATATTAAGTAAGTAAGGAAAGTTTGGATGAAATCCGATCATTTACTAGACCCTTTTCTATAAGAGAAATGTCTTAACGCTAGATTTATGGTACCCGTGAATTTGACAGATTTTTGATTTCAAGCTAAAAAATTCTACATAAGCAAGGGGATATCTTTGAATGTATGGGTTTTTAATGATATAACGCAGTAAATATACGTACATAGTCTTTATTTCTAGAACAGCACCATTTTCCTATATCTAGTTGTGGTATACCATTTACCTACGAAAACCCATCAATTTGACGGGTAATTTTTACGAGTCTTCGCAATCGGAAAAATAAGGAGAGAAAGCTGAAATTTATCACAAGTCTTCCTTCAATGATGAAATATTTTGAGACTAAAAAGTGGGCGCAATCTATTCATGTATATGCCCACAATATAGACGAAGCTGAAACTATTTCGGAAGACAACGCGACGATTTCTGCACCAAACATACAGCTACTTGTAGCGAACACTTAGACAGCAGTTTTTCACAAAATTGTAGATGAAAATTTCAAAAAATATTCGGTGGCTTCCGAAGTTGGTTTAGTTCGTGCTGCATTGTGTGCTTGTCTATGAACAGATAAGGTCCAGTTTTGAATCAACCAACACACGTTTGTGCTAACTTTCAATTTCCCATCGTCATGTGATGATTTTCATTTTTCATAAAAATAGGAATAGGCAAAGGGTTCATAAATCTAGTATTAAGTATACGACACCAATAATTTTTATTTATTTTTCTATTTATTTTAAGACAAAGTAGTTATCTGACATATAAATTTGCTGCGATATGTCTGCAACACTTAAGTCTATTTCCCGGGCCCATTCTTCCAAGACGTCTTGCGATACAAAGTAACTTTTTATATAACAACAAGATGTTATTTTTGATTTTTTTTTTCACAAAGATAGATGAAGAATTTTATTAGTCGAAGTAGTGTAAGCTATTTAATAGTCCACTTTATCTGATTAGATTGTTTTAACTCATTTTTATCTTTTTGGGTTTTTTGTTTACTGCAGCAAATGAAAAACAATTGAAAATGATGGAATGAATTATTGGTGCATAAATTTTTTGATACCCAAACACCAGGCATGCATGTGGTGAGAGAAAAGCATTGATTTTTTTTCTTTTTTTTCGTTATTACTTTCAATCGTTGTCTTGCAAGTTCGTTTCCTTTCACATTTTCAAGAATTTATTGTTACACACACATACATCTGTTTAGGTGTAAAATGATGATGATGATGATGATGATGATGATGATAATAATGAGAATGATAACGATGATGCTATTACTGCTGCTGTTCTAAAAAACAATGGACAACATTAGTCATGAATAAATAGTAAAGATGATGGTGTTTATTAATAATTTACAATACACAAAACAATGATAGATTTATGATGCTTGGAGAGGGCGAGTATGTATGTATGTTGTGTGCAACACTAAGTAAAAGAAAAAAAGAAAAAAAACTTGAACTAAAGAAGAAAAGAGAACTATTGAAAAAGATTTATGATTACCACGGAAAATAGAAACGATTCTATATACAAAAGGTGAAAGAGATTTTAAAATGAAAATGTAAAAAAGAAAACCTGTTACACCGCCTGTGTTAAGGGTCAATTAAGTTGGCTTGAGTATATGCAACGTATTCAGTTAGACCAACTTTTACTATATAAATCAATGCAAAATCATTCTCTGAATTTCAACATAAACTTAAGTATCGGTCCATGTACATCGGTTCATGTGTACGTGTTCAATCTACAAGTCGTAATTTTGAAGACATTTTAATGCAATTTGATGCACTGAGATGTTTTGATTCAAGGATAGAATTATTTAAGGTTTCGCGACAAAAGGTAACCATTTATTGAACCACCAGCCATATAAAGATTTTTGCAACGAAGAAACGACTGTGACGGCAAGGTCTAACTTTTTGGTTTGTAGGATAAAAGTTTTTAGAAAACAAGAAGGAACACAGGAAAGTAATACAGGACTCAATAAGTCTCCTGTCTGAAATTTTTACGCCAACATGCTTGACAGACCCATATTATTTATGGATAGTACCCAATCTACCGAGGCTAAATTTTCGTCAGTTTTGATCGTTTTCGCCAGTTTCTGCCCACTCGGCTGACTGCTTATTTGACGCTAAAGCGTAGTGGTGAGATTTGTTGAGTGTGATACCTTAGTAAATGAGGACTACGTAAATCATCATGCTTCATGCAGCAGCTAAATTTCATTTCGGATAATTTATTATACGCCAAGGTCAGAAGTAGTGGGTATGTATCAGGTAAAAGGGTACAGTATTCAAAAGTCGACGCTCCCCCATTGCAACATTTGAGTTTAGTTAAAGTTCAAAAACGAAGAGAATTCGTGCTATCAAATACTATGCAAAAAATACATGTATATACGAGGGTTGTATGGTAAGTCTTCAGTTTAAGAAAGAAACAGAACGTTTTTTTTTTAAATTTATTATTATTGTTAACCCACAGCATAGGATTCTGGCCAAGAGCTAATAACTCAAATATTGAAATTCTTCAGAAATTTCCATCTAAGAGTCTTCGTTTCACTGCTAATGCCACGTCGTCCGTTAGCAACAAAACTATTCATAATGACTTGGATTTTTCATTTGTTGAAAATCGAACGCAAAGGCTTTTTGCAAACTATCTTCGCAGACCGAGCAATCATGTAAATCGCTTGCCAATATCTCTTCTAGATGAATCCAGGACAATAAGAAAATTGAAAAGAAGTCAATTACTTGCTTTTCCAATTAGAAAATAATTTGCTTTTGTTCCTTAAACTATTTTAGAATTTTCTAAGTTTATGTAGTTTCTTTTTATCTCTTTCCTCACCCAACACGTAATAGTTTTATGTTATGTAATAAAAAAATTTTTTTTAAATATGTATATAACAAGCAAAACTACTATAATAGGAAATGGTCCACCATTAAATCTCCTACACACACTTTGCTTAATACAGTTATTTAGTGATCGAGAAACTTGTCCGTTCGTCCTTGCGCCAAACATGTCAGTGTGCAAATTTTGAACACAAGAAAATAAAACGAACAGATGGACAGGCCGACGAACAAGTTCAAATCGATTCAGAAAGTGATTCGGTCGATCGATATAATAAAAGATGAGTCTATCTCAAGTTCTTCCGGTTGCTGCCTGCATCCGCACAAAATTAACATCTCCTTATACTGCAAAGGGTGGGGTATAAAAGAAAAATGCAACAACATTTGACTGAACAACGTTTGACCGATTTATGAGATAAATTTTTTTTTAATTTGACGAAAATGTCTGCCTTCCGAGCGCAACCTTTAGCGTAAGAAAACAAAAAAGTCACTTGTCGGTATTCTGCCTTCAGTTTGTCAAGAATTGATGCATAATATGCAATGAACTTTCACTTCTTAAGACAAGAAAAAAATCGACTGATATAAACCCAAGCCTATCTCAGAAAACTGTCGCAATAGCTTTCCCAACCGAAATAATCTTTGCTTTCTTTGCAGTCGCGGCTTCATACGGTGCTTCATGTTGACAAACTATTGACCTTGCTCCAGTCTTCCAGGTTGTCGGTTATCCTGCCCATCTAGCTCGCCCAAATGGCTCAAACCTTGGACAGCCAGACGTTACCTACTCGACGTCCTCTACCTTGCGCCAATAGCCCGGGTATACTGACTAGATGCCATGACCGAGTCTGTGCAGGTGGCTTTGAAAGCAGCCATGAGTGATTGGCATCTGTGTGAGGTAGCACTTTACTTTCCCCTGGCGTTGCTCCATGCGTAGCGATAAGTTTGTGATGAGTGAGAACGTCCTCTCGAGTCTATCTTTTGACAAGCTTTCCCATCGGGCATGCCATATATTCATTGAACTCTGATTGTGTGTGATTTCACTGACAGTACTACGACAAATCGTTGACAGTATCTCTCATCCCTTTATTCATAGCAAATTCACCGCTTTTTCAACTTTTACACGTCCTTGTTTATAGTTTATCTCCATTCTTGCAACTTATATTTTCGAAAGTTTTTATATGCGTTGTTATTGCCGTCCGTTGTTGTTTCTTTCCATTTAAATGTATTTCTGCAAATTTTTCCACATATGGTCAGTAATAGAGATCCTGAATATTCATTTGCTTTGCTTGTTATTGTTTTATATATTTGCGTGGGTATGTGCATTTGCATTTTATTTGCATTTATATGCGTTTGTTATGTTCGAATTTATTGTACCTGTTTCTTTGTAATTTTCACTTGTATTTGTTACGTCGTATTTACTGTTCCATATTTTTATACCCTACACAACTTGTGGTATAGGGAATGTTATATTCATGTAGGAAATATTCAAACGATAGACTCATATTTTTAATTACAGCAATCGATTCAGAATCATTTTCTGAATTGATTCAAGATTGTCTGTCCATCTGACTTCCTGTCCATTCAATCTATATTTGCAATTTTTGAAGATATTTTGACAGAATTTGGTGCACTGGCGTATTTAGGTCCAGGAACGAATCGTATTAAAAATGGATTGGGTTGGATCATTTTTGCGATTACTCCCCACGTAACGCCTTACTGCAAGAAAAACGGGACAAAAATATGCAATTTTTAAGTTGAAATTTCTCAGCAAATATCGGTGAAAACCAGAACTTGGATTTATTAAATACATGTGTTGGGGTTGGGTGGACCAGTTTTCTCAACTCTCTCCCATGTAATGATTTCTACGAGAAGTAAAGCTTTATATGGCACAATGGTTTTATTTTTAATGTTTTATCGTAAAAATGGTTATATAATAGGAATTTGACATAATATTCGATTGTACCCAACTTGGATCACGTAAATCAATTTTTTGAAAGTTTTTTTATACAGCCATTTTTAGGAAAAGTAATTCTTTAAGTGGCAACAGGGTCTAATTTTTAAAATTACTTTGCAAAAATTATTATAGCAATTTGACATAGAACTAAAATGTGCGAAATTTTGACTAAGCGGGTCTTTTTTTGCATTGCACCGCAAAGTAAATATTTTCATGATTAACAGGCCACAACTGAGAATGATAAGATTATGACAAGAACATTAAATATTCTACAATTATATCATGTCAGCTCACTTTTTGACCCCACTCCTTCTTTTTTTTCCTTATTGGATGGAAATTGGGTGTAACTTTTAGAAATTTACTGTAAAAATAGGGATGATGTTAAGCAATAGGGTGTGGATTTAATAGTCGCCCTCACCTGACTATAACCTTTTTATTTATTTTCGTATTATTTTGAAAGTAATGGTTTTGTCGTCAATGTCAACTACGTTACAGAATATAAAATAAATTTAGAAGCGGAATACGAATGACGAAGCTTTTTAGACTATTTCATAAACATATTTGGCGCCGTTAAAATTTTCAAAGATTAACTCTAATGACGTCTTCCAATAGTTACTATAAAATAAGTTACGAAATTTGCTTCTTAAATGAAATTTTTCTCGGCTCTGTATCGATTACGTGTGTAATAAACAGAAAAACGTATGCCTCTTCGATCGATTAGAATGCTTAAGCTTACAACATACCAGTTCTCAGCGTTAAAATCCATTTTCACCGAACGACGTTGATAAGCAAAAATTTGATACACGCAATTTTTTTTGGTCTTTTTTACACGATTTTGTAATTTATTTCACTTATGTACAGAACAACAAAAAATACGATTAAGGGAACATTATGAGTAGAAGTCAGTCGGTTTATGCCAACATATGCGTTAGTGACTTGCTATACTGCTACCTGGCCGTTAATAGCGAACGAAATTCTTGATTTGAATCAAACTCAACAGTTATGCTAAACATACCCGATGCATCTACTGATGATAGCATTTTTGACCCTGTTCGTAACAAACATACACGCCTTTCGTCGAGCACTGACGATTTTTTGACAAGAAATATAGAGTTTTTCATTTTACAGGTCTTTTTAAAGCTGTAGAACACACCGCCAAATCTACCGTACGTCGCATGTAGTTTTGAACACGACTTTTTTTCATGGATTTCTACCGTATAAGGAGCGCATCTACCGTATAAAAAAAGAGTTAGGTGTATTTGCTTTAGGCACATTGTCACGCATGCACATTGTCTTTAAATATTCCCAGCAATGGGAGCTATCCACCGAGAAACCAACCGGAGTATTGGAAGTCATCTACTTGCCGACATCCTTTTTAATGTGGTCATGTGGCAGAGATCCTATGTTTACATAAATTTCACAGGCTTGCATGTGCTGTACTGGGACGAGAGAATTAATAGTGTGACTGAAGTTTAGCATTGCTTCTCCTTGAATATTAGAAATGTATGAAGAAAAATTGGCTGACTATCCAAGATATACAGTTAATCAGAATGCTGGAATAGCTGCGTAATACCCATAACCTAGCAGTATTAAGTCTGAACTATGGGTACGACGATTACTATGATGTCCATTTACAAAGTAGACCTGCGTAGAATAGCTGAGCTTAGCTTTGTGCGTGGGGATAACAGGGTCCTGATAACTATAGACCTTCTGTGGCGACTATGGTAGTTATTCCCAAGTCGAGATGGCATTTAATTTTGAATTGTTAGATAAGCCTTGTCTTGCCAAAATCGAGACTTTGAATCGTAGCCAATATCTCCTCTTTGACATTCCAAGGTTAATAGGTTATATAAAAGGTTATAGTTATACAAAATGAAGTTGTAGATAGACCTTGCCTTGTTCAAAGGCGAGAATTCAACTCTTATCCAATCTCTACGCTCTGGCAATCTTTAGTTAGTAGGACCTCTTAAGTGTAGTACGGTATTTTCGTACTCACAATTTGCATTTAGCGCGGGATTCGCCTAATTAAACTGCGTACGCAGACGTGCAGGTTATATAACAGTAGTCTTTGACACTTGCAACTAACTAATTGAAGCTATCATAAATAATAACGACGGATGTGGAGCTGTTCTGACCAAAGCTTGTTCCTGGAAGATTGGTATGACTTTGGTAATTGTTCTCAAGAGAAAGGGAGAAAATTCCTGCTGACTAAGGAATCTAATTATTGCAATCGAAAATCCAGGGAGAAGGATTTACTAAGCATCTCTCTCTCTCTCTCTCTCTCTCTCTCTCTCTCTCTCTCTCTCTCTCTCTCTCTCTCTCT
>KK499924.1:284770-386665 GCA_000688715.1 Glossina pallidipes | reverse complement strand
CTCTCTCTCTCTCTCTCTCTCTCTCTCTCTCTCTCTCTCTCTCTCTCTCTCTCTCTCTCTCTCCCTCTCCCTCTCCCTCTCCCTCTTTCTTTCTCTCTTTCTCTTATGCTTTCCTTCTCTCTCTCTCTTTTCGTTTCGTTGTGTATTTTATTGTTAAAAATTGCGTCCCTGACGGGACATCATACACTTAATGATTTATAAGCAATGTATGGTTGAAAATACGCTACAAGGTCACCAAGGCATTCTTTAATAAAAATTTAGGTGAAATTTTATTAAAATTAATTAGACTTGTAAATTAAATCCATGAACTTTGCTCGAGCTTTACATTAAACAATGATTTTTGAAAAAAAAAAAAGGCACAAATTTCGAACAATTTTAATTAAAATTTTATATAAATTGTATAAAATCAGTTTTATTAGTTTAGATTTATGTGTTTGTTTTTACATTTTGCACTAGTAAAAGAAAATGGCCAACACATACTCATATAACGTGTTATAGTTAAACAATTGTTAAACGTTATCAAATTTCATGCATTGTTCATATTGATTGTTAAATGCATACAAATATTGTATGTACATTGTATAAATATATACATATATATAAATATGTATGTAACTACTTATATAAACAATTTTCACTGTATTAAATTCCACATGGTTCATTTAATTTCAAGCGGAAGTTGTGCATACACTCGTACGTATTGTGTTATAAATACTGACAACCGGAACCAAAAAGAAAAAAAGAAAAAAATCGCTGCATATATATAACCTCATATACGTGCAAAATCTTGTGTATATGTTTTGTGGTTATTATTGGTTTTTTACTGCATTTGTTATTTTCTGATATAGTTTCAATTTAACACTTGATTAAATGAAGCTAACCGAGTATTTTGAGTAAGCATATCTCTTCAAAAAAAGAATAAAACAACACAAGCATATAAAATTGTCAAGTGTCTGAGTGAAAAATCTAGTAAATAACTAATTTAAATTTTATATATTAAATAATACTTAAAACCGCTTTTTAATTCATGTCATCATAGCTTTTTGATTGCCATTATATAAACACAAATAATTGCATTTTGTTGCATAAAACCGGATTTGCTTATAGTGTCATTTTTTACGCAAAGACAAAGTCGTTCAATAAAACAATGCTTTTTATATTTCTAGTGACTGAAATAATCTTATTTATCTTAAGCGCCAAAATCCTTCAATTTCTATCCTTCTTTCTCTTACCACGATGCTTTAGGTTATCCGAAACAACTCGGTGTACTAATGTTATCAAAGAGTGGTTATGCGCCGTTGACGTGAAACTGTTCGCTGGAATTAAAAGTCGGCCTCTCTTGAGTTTTGACATCAGGATAACGGACCTTCTCGCACTGCATTGATTCTTCAACGCTTTTTCACCAAGTATTCAGTTTACATCATTCCGTGGCTGCTATAGCTGTCTAGTCGAACTTCTGCCTATTTTTAAAAGCCGTTGCGTGAACATTGTTTTGATTCCCCTAAAGTCACTTTTTCAAATGAAAACAAGCAGATATATCCTATTATCTACTGACTATATACTGGCAGGAAATTTAAAGCCGATAGGCGTTAGTCACAACGTAATCCACGGCGTGTATTTCAAATTCCGCCGTTTAATTTATTGCCTGATAAAATTGTCCTCCGTTTAAGAAATTCTCAATTGTAAATTCTCGCCAGAATTTTCTTCGATCAGTCGGGTGCGTGAACGTTCATCTAAAAACTCTTGAAAAGAAGGATAACCATTAACCGTTTGCATTTCTAAATCATCTTTTCCTCTCTTTCCACTAACTCCTTATTTAAATTATGCTTAAGTTCGGGAAATATCCTAGAAGGGCGAATTATTACAAATTCCGGCGACATACTAAGTGTATGAAAGAAAACAAAAGCTTTTAGAAAGCCTAGTTTGTCTCTAGCTTGACATAGGCCCTGGTAAAAGAAATACGATTTCGAGACCCTTTCGACACAGACAGAGTATAGTAAGGTTAAATGCACAAAGAAATGAGTCAAAGATTTGATTTCATTTCCAAACGAAGAGATTTTTACCACACCGAACACCAAAGCTTGGCTATAGTATAAATTCATCGGCAAATCAACCTATTATTATCTATCATTAAAGGACAGATGGTTATTGTCTTACAGGTAACAGTATTACGTGCCTTACAGACAATACTAAGCAAAAAGATAAAGAAGATGTGCATAACAACTTTTATTTGAGACTTATTCTCCATTTTGCTCATTGTTGAGTCATTTGTGCGGCAAACCCGCGAGAATGTCTAGCATGTGAAAGGTTAGCAATCATTCGGTGGCTTCGATCCCGAACTAGGGGATTCCTGGCGAAACGATGTTAAGATAATGTTCTAAAACCCGATATATAGATATATATAGATTGGATGAAATCTACTAATATCCAACATTGGATGGAGTAAAGTAGTTCGAGAAGTAGAAAGACAAAGGAAAGAAAACAGGCAAACGAAAATGACGTGAGCAAAGTTGAAAGCAGAACCTGATCAGAGCAAGCCGTCAAGTGGAAAGATCTGGTCTATTGCCTGAAATGTTGTAAAGTCAAGACTTGACGTCGAACAGAGAGGAAGAGGGGTTTTGTTCTTTTGATTATTGTTATTATTATAATTAATTTAAGTAGAATCTAAGGCTATCGGCTTTATTGAAAACTCTACCGCACTTGAGATTTGAACCAATGATCATTGAGTTGTTAGTCAAGATGCTTTGTCTACTCAGCCACTCTGCGGATTGATAGGTGTTTAATCTGGTTAAGTGTTTTGTAATTTCATTTGTGGTAAAGAAATATTTTCATTATTATACTTTGCCGTGCGGTACAAAGGAATATTAAGTTTGTGCGCATGTATGCAACATTCAGAAGTTATTGCAATACATTATCTTTTGTTCAGAATCACTTCCTGAAACGATCCAGGATTGTCTGTCCGTCTGTCTGTCTATCCGTCTTGTGTTCTTGTGTTCAACCTACAGACCGCAATTTCTGTGATATTTTGAAGATATTTGATACACTAGCGTGCTTTAGCCCAACGGCAAACACTATAGAAGATGATTCAGGTTGAAACACTTTTTCGACCATTTCGCACATAAAGCCCTTACATGAATAATTGCAGGGTGTTGTGTGGCATTTAACGATGTGTGTGTTCTTACTTGTTTTTACTTGCTTGTTTTTATTGTATTTATTACTAAATAACAGATATTTTTTTACGATTAGATAGACCGTTGCATATAACAGACATTTTATGAACGATAAACGAAAGTTCTCCGATTTTAAGTAAATCATTTAAGAAATTATTTTCTTCCATGGGTAAAACAAATAATTTCCGCTTCCTTTCATTTTCGAACGTGGAAAAAATTCTCGAAACTGATAGGAAAAAATTTCATATAAGATTTCTTTTTTACACAAAGTTTTGTGGACGAAACCATGACTTCAATAGAGGAAGAGAGAGGCATGGCTAAATGGATTCTAATACTTCGCTACTTCTTTATTATTAACAATATATTTGTACGCGTTGCAAATACTTGCACATGGATTATACCGCCTTTGGCGAGAATAAAAATCGATATAAGCTTAGGAAATAAAAGCCTTATATACTTTCGATAATTTACGTTCGGCTTAGTTTAGTGCTTTTAACAAAATTGTGTGCATATTTTCGCATGTTTTTTTCGTAAAATAAAAATGTTTTTGCACCCAAAACTTTTCACATGCTGTCATAGAGTCTTAAAGAATTATCCTCTACTTCTTTTTTTTTCAAAACTCATGTGTGCATAAGTTTTACTTCCATCATTTTCAACGGCCTAGAGCTTGAATGAAGTTATTTTTATTAGTGTAGTAAAGTATTTGCGAAAAAAAAAAAGTTTCCCTTATGTGCTTCCGCATGATCTATAGCCGAGAATTCTTGCACAAGCCATTAAAAATATTATTGAATAAATGAAAAGAAATAAAGAAAATCCATACATAAGACATGTTGCATGCAGTAAAAAAAAGTAAAATAAAGTTTTATAATATTTACTCACAAAAGGTGGAAATTATCCCCACTTGTAGTGACTACAAGTGTGGAGGGGATTTTCAAAAAACGCACACCGTGTTAGTGATTAATGGCCATATTTTGATACAAAAAATTCGAAAAATAATAATTTAGTTTAAGTAAAATAAATAATGAGGACTTAAATTATAAAAAATTATTAAGTAATTAGAGAAAATAAAATAAGAAGAACAAAAAGAATAAATCAACTGAAGAAATTAGATGAATTTTGAGGTGAATTTTCAACATTTGTTGGAGGTAAGCGGATTTCACAACTACGAAATTACCGATTAATGGATCGAATCCACTTTGCGCGGAACATTACACAATATATGGTTACATACATCCCCCGTACTACTACCACTATTAGAACTATTACACCAGGCAGCTTGAAGGACAAGTGCCTCGCATCCATAGGAAGATATGTGAACTAAGCAAAAGTTTTTCCAAACGGTTCCTAAACCTAAAAAAGTATGAAAGGGAAAAGTAGCAAAGTGAATACTCAAGAAGAGATCTTCAGCGTTCTGCTGCCCAAAGTTAAATAATTTTATTCATTTACCAAGCGATTAGAAGAAGTTGCTTCTATCTGATGCCAAACAGTTTTTATCCGAGTAGAATGTAGAGCAAACATATGGATAACTGGTTAAGATTCCACGTGCCACATGACAATATATTCCTGGCCTAACTTGCCGTTTTTTTGCAATTTTGTCATTCAGGCGCACTTAGAAATCTACATAAAATTTTCTATAAATCCTCGGTCCTATTTCAAGATAATCGGTGGACTTAATACCACGCACATCACCATCTAAGGTCGGCATAACCTCTTCAGGTGATTTTTGCATTTTTGATCGCTTTGGACGGGTTTTTTCGTTTGCTGTCCACTCAGCTGATTGGTAATTTTCCTCTGGACTGCACTGATGATTTCATTTTTCATCCATTTCCAGATGTCGTATCGAAAAAAAACTTTTTATCTCGCCTAAATCGCCCGAACACATTGTTACTTTCGGTTAAAAAGTAGCAAATACGGCACGGCTTTCGATGTCTTTATGGTGTCAGCTATCTTACCTAACTTCAACTTTTTACGTTTTTTGGGACAACTGCCGAGTTCGGGGATTCCGCGTCGTTAGAATCCATATAAATTTGTTTAAAATTAGCAAACCCCCACAAATTTATTTCTTCGACAGCTAAAAGTCAGCATAACATCTTCCTAGTGACTGCTGATTGTTATTGTTGTTGTATTTCTTCTCATTAAAAAGCAAGTTTTGCTTTGTTTCGAATATAACAAAAGTAACGTCACTGAAACCGTTGTAACCTATGAACTAATTGAAAGTTGGCATATTTCAGAAATCATATGGATCTGTCAACAGTGTTGTTTTATATGCGGTAGATAATAGACGTATTCAGTGATATGTTGCTGTTCCATAATTATCTGATAGACAATTTCTGGCTTCGGAAAAACGAGTAAAAAAATTATAGTCGACTCCTGCCCACCAATAAATACCCTACACCGCCTTACATATACTCATATAACGACCTTTCTATATAAGACAGTATATGGGAAGTGGTCGAAAACTTGGCCAATCCGAACAATTTGCAACACCGTCTGTCCTTGAACGGAAACATGTCAGCGAACTGAATTTCATCAAAATACCTCAAAAATTGCAGTCTGTGTTAGTTTAATATAAAAGACAAACGAACACACGAACAGACCGAGAGACACGCTTAAATCGTTTCAGGAAGGGATTCTGAATCGATCGTTATAATGAAGAATACGCCTATCTCAAGTTCTTCTAGATGTTGTATACATTGGTACTAACTTAGTATGCATTTGTATTGTAGGGTATCATAAATTCTACAAAAAATTCACTCTCCGCCCTGAAATTCACTCGTACCTGATTTCTCTATTCCTCCATAACTATTGCATCAACGAACTAATTAAAATACTCAAATCTAAAAGACTTCATCAGTCCAGTCCTCCAAGCTCGCTTGTCTACTGTTTGTTGAAATCATAAGTCCCTTAACAGAAACGCGATTGATATCAAATTTTTTATGTTTTCTTTGAAAACCTCATACTAAGAATTTATCATAAAATAAATGCCAAAATATCACAAACTGGCTCCCATTCGCATTTTGCTAAAAAAACAAAAAAAAAAATATTAAAATATCTGTTATCTTAATGCGAAATAGTATCACATTTAGTTTTTACGGTTATTCCTTTAAGCCACTACCACTGAAGCCTATTATAATAACATGTCGTAGACTATTACCTTATATACGTTTCAGAAAGTCATGTGTTTGTTTTTCACTTTTATTTTCTTTCTTTTGGCACTCATGTTACCATTCCTTTCTATTCTTGGTAAGTGAACTACGGAAGTTGACAAGCCAAGACACGTTTCCGTCAAAACATAACAAAACGAAATGTGGTAGTTGGCCAAGCAAAAAAAACCAAAAAAGCTGAACAATTGTTGAACGCAAGGAATATGTTTTAAATAAAAAACATGTTTAAAAATATTCGACATTTTTTTTTAAAAGCCATGTAAAAAAAAGTGAAAAAATTATGATTGAAAAAAATATCAAAAATTTATTTAATAATAGTTTGTGTTGGTTATCAGAACAATGCATGAAACTTGTTTACTTCATTTTATTTTCTTTAAGATATGAAAACCCACTAAAATTTAAAATTTTTACAAAAATTTGTACTAAAAAGTTTTTCTTTAATTCTTCATTTAAATTTAAATTTAATCTTTTTAAAGGAAGTTTTAAATAAAATGTCTTGTGTTTTTTTGTCTTTTTGCATTTACGTATCTAAAAGCGTACTTTCAGTTAAAAGAAATTTCCCGAAATTTCAGATATAGACAACTTAGATATTGATTTTTGAATGATGTAAGCTTCAATTGTTTGCAAGCTTTCTTTCAGTGTCTATCAAAGTTTAAAGAAATGGATGTCATACATGGCACTTCGTTTTTTCCTTTTCTTAACTGGATGGAACGTGAAAAAATGCTGCTTAAGTTACGAAAAGTACCTTGGAGTGAAAGCACAGGAAGTTACGAAACTGTTAGGAAGAGGGTTGCGAGATTGCAAGCAAAAAGTTGTTGCCTTGAAAACGGCAAAAAACGCATACGTCCGTCCCTCACCAGCAAAAGCAAGCAAGGAAACAATTTCCCGGGGGGAAATCGCGCTAGTCCGTTGTGCGGCCAACAGGTAACTCCAGGACGAGCGGGTAAGAATGGTGAGAAAAACGTGTAGTCGTAGCGTAGGATTTAATTGATGAGCATATCTCTTTTATATCCGTAGAACACTTGGCCTGAATGTACCCGTACGTAAGCGCAACACAACCCACATTAATCCGATGCTCAAGGGTGTAGAGAGTTCTTCACACACTGTCATCGCCCACGAGCATCTGAGCCTATCGCTGTATGTGGTAGAAGGTAGAGGGTGCGTGTTACAGTCTAACTTCGACAGGACATAGGCTATGTAAATGGTGCACCTATCGGATGCAGTAAAGTATTTTTTCCACCGCTTCAAAACACTTAATCCCTTGGCTGCGACTTTCGACACTTCGAATACTCGCACATCCGAACATCAAGAGTTGCCGATTCTTCTACATTGACGCTGTCAAAAGAGAGAGGTTGCTCATCACTTTTCCTGTACGCTAGGAGACAGCTTTGAGTTTTAATGACATTAAAGCTTGCCCTAATTATCAGACCCCACTTAGGTATTCTTATGAACTCCCGAGTGTGTCATTCATCATGCAATGTTTTCTCTCTACTCGGTTGCTGCATGGTTGCTTACTAAAGGAAAACGAATGACACAAGGTGCTATTGTCTCTGTTGCGCACAGGAGGTCGTCAATGAACAATAAAACGAATTCAACACGTTGATGATTCATAGAAATTAAAAATGTCCGAAAATATTTCAATGGTCCATAAGCTTCCCGATAAATGGCCAAAGGCGATAGATAGTGATGGGACATATTTGGATTATTAATCTTTGTACGAAGTGTATTTTACATATAGTTGAATTTTATCAAAAAAAAACAGCAAGAATTTATTTATATTTACTCTCTTAAATTATTAAAAGTGATTCTTGAGAGCTTTCTTTAAATGTTTGAAAACTTTTAAAGTATACTTTTCGGATTGACGTTTTCTCTAATGTGTTGCTTATATTTGGGGATTATTTTCCTATTTTTTTTTTTCTTATTTTTACTTCAAATCTTTATTTGCATTTCTTAATATTAACTTCATATGCTTTTGACTAAGATAACTTTGCAGATATGACCACACACACACACAACAACAAACTTCTTAAATATTGTTAGCCATCTCTCCTAAGATATTAATGATAAATAACTTTTAATAGCAAAAAAAAAAAACAAATGAAATATTTACATAATACGAGAAATGAATGAAACTAACTTTTGACTATTTAAGCACATCACAGCACAACTTTTTGTATTCTGTGTGTAGTATTAAAAAAAGCATGAACTTTTTTTTTTTTTTTTTTTGAATGAAAATATAATTTCAACACCTTATGGATGAAGTTAATGATTATTATGAAACGGTTATACTGGGAATGAATGCAGATGTTAAAGATTTATAAATGTATGCTCAAGGGAAACGATAAATATAATTTATATTTAATAAGGTGAAGATTATCTGACAGAGATGACAAAAATATGAAGAGCTTGCAGAAAAATTAAAAAATCTTTACAAACTAATTTAATTTAATTTACCAAAATTTATTCTGCTTATTACTTTAAATTATTCATGAATGCATTTAATAAGAAGTAAATTGAAACAAGTGGAAAAGTCGTTTGCGGCAAATATATGCAAACATTTTAAACTGTAACATTTAAACTGTACTATCTGTACTATCGAGACCGCTTATACGTGCAATGTCCAAAAGTTTCTGGTAAATATTTTTACTAACTTTAATTGTGATATGTTTAATTTATCGTTTTTCGTTTGCTTTTCAATTCTTTCACTGCCAAGCTGTTATGAGAAGGTCGCGAATATTTACGTAATTGTTTTATCACCCAAAGGCATAATAAAATCATCAATAAGCTCGAGAATAAAGTAAGACAAACAATTTGTTGTTGTTTGTTCGACTTTATCCATTAGTGCAGTTTTCTTTAAGAATGTAACATTTTGCCAACCGACAACAGCTGCCATAACAGCATTCAGATCAATGCTGAGTTCGAAAGGAATTTTCCTTATTAAAATGCAACGTTTAATGAATACGCGAAATTCGGAGTTTTCCGCTATTGTGAAAGTAACGCTGGTTTCAAAACAGCTGTAATTCCTAATCGAGGTGAAGACTGAACATGGGTCGTTAAAGAATTGACACTTTCGAAATTGATCTACAAACTATTTGTTAAAAGCATTTTATGCCATTCATCTAAGTGTCAATTCCAGATTTTATTGACTTACATATCGTATTTGCGATCAGCAGGAGATACCCAGCTACGGTTAGCATCTTCTAAAAACAAGTAAAAAAGGTATAGTCTGTCGTGGCCCATCATTAAATACCCTAAACCATCCTAAAATTACTTATATAGCGACTTTCCCTTTATATGGGACGTGGATGAAAAAGTGGTCCGACTCGAACCATTTTCAAGACCATTTTTCTTTGGACTAAAACAAGCTGGTGTATCAAATTTCATTAAAGCGGCTCAAAAATTGCGCCCTGCATGTTGAATATATGACGGTCAGACGGACATACAAGCTTAGATCGATTCACAATTACTTTACGTATTGTAAAAGGGCTTTCGTTCTAAAAAAATTAGGGTCGACTTGAACTCCCTGTGGGCGTTGCATACAACCGCAAAAGTTTAATATACGCAATAAAAGAAGGATTGACTTGAACTTCCTTTTGGATGTTGCATGCACCCACAAACATTTAATATAACCTTGCATCACAAGTAGTGCAAGGTATAATAATGAAAGTATTTATTGATCATAAATGAAATTTATTTACTGTTAAAGATGGTATCCACACAAGTCCTAAGACAAGAGAAAAATAGAGTTGGACAATATTAACCCTTCCAGTCAAAGCATTCCATTCATCAGCCCATCTTTCAATCCATCTGATTCATGTGCGTACATTGAGATAGAAGATCACCCTTTCTGGATCTATCCAGGTTAGACAAATACCCGTAATTTGCAATCTATGACGGATATTGATTTACAACGAAATCGACCAATAGCCTTATAGTGATTACAAGCACCTATACTGTACACTCTCTCTCTGATGTTTGTATAACAACAGCTTTAAGACGTGCGTAGACTATTCTTATACAGCCTCGATTAAGATACGGTACATGAAAGAGATTCGATATGCGCTCCTTTTTTACGTTATTGACACAAAGAATGAAATTTTGAATTCTTTTCCCAATGGATTCTTATTTCATGGCGGGATCATAATCGCTTCCAAACTGTTATGTTAGCTGCAAATCAAATAGATTTATGCATAGCTTCTGCCTTCTTCTTGAGATTTTTCAATGTCCCATCAAAAGACAGAACATAACTATTTGCAGAAACGATGCTAAAGCGTATCGGAATCTCAAGCAGATTAATAACAGGCCAGGTATTATTGAAATGAAATGACAAATTCTTGTGCTGGTAGCTACAAAAGGAAATTAAATAAATAAATAAATAAAAGCCAACTGCTTCAATTTAACTTTTGAATAATTCTTACTTTGTTTTTTTTTTGTTGTTTTGCTTTTCTTTTTATTCTTTTTTCTTGCTTTACATAAAGTGCACGTTTATTTGTTTTTGTGTCATTTTATAGAAATTCTTTATAAAAATAACTTACCGAAAGTTTAAAGACTTTGACAACAAAACATTATATGAGCATTTACATACATTTACATTTTATTTATATTGCATTCATGTAAACAAAAACACACATATAATCTCTGCAGTATTTATACAAAAACATAGAGTAGGCTCTCGGCTAATATTTGTATACCTTATATGTTAAATCTTTATTTAATCAAGCATGAGAAGCAAGAAAGAAGAACTTGAGTTTAATAGTTTTCTTGTGAACGATAATAATAAAATGTTGAAAACAAAAAATAAGAACAAAATTTCCTTAAATAATTTGCATTCATTTCAAATTTTTTTCCTATGCCGGTCAAAGAAATCAATTATCATTTTATTGGTTAAAGACTCATAAAAAATTTATTGATATTTTATTGCCTTTTTTTCAATTTTTTCTATTTTTTTTTTTTTTTTTTTTGTTTTTGATATTTATTAGCTTTCACTGTACATAAGTCTATTGCTACTAAATCTATCCCGAGTTTAAATGACTCTGAACAGTTCTGGTTAAATGCTGGCGGTAGGAAAGCAAGTAGCTTAACTTTACATAATCCTTATATCACTATGGTCACAGCGGTCAATTTAGTCAGACACTTGACCCTTTTTTTTTTAGGAAACAGATTTTCAGTTGTTTCTTTTTTTTTTTTTCTGGAGCGGAATAGCAGAGACAGGATGTATATACAAAAAAAAAAAAAGAAAAAACAAAACTTCATCATCATCAACAAGGATAGTTTTTAGTTTGGTTTTTATGCGTACAAAAGGCAAAGAGTAGAGGAGAGGGAAAGGGAATGTTTAAAAATGTTTTTCTACTGTACAAAGCTTTGATTTTTCTTCTTTTGTTTTTCTTTTTTTAACTTCCTGCTGCTTCTGGTTAATCTCATTACAATGGAATGTCATCGGCAATATCCAAATTATTCGTCTATGGGAAAAAGAATAGATTTATTTGAATTGCACCTTAGTGACATATTCATTTTTGCAATTACGCATAGGATAAGGATAAGAAATAAAAGAATTTTATAAACTGAAAAACATACGACAGCAGTGTAAAGACATAGATTTAAGAAAAAAAGTTTTTAAAGGTTTTTATGCGAACATGCTTCGCTCTGCAGTGAGACAAAGAACTATTCCAAATGTTTATATTATTGAAAAGTTGAATCAGTCTTGAATCAAATTATTTTAATCGTTTTCCATTTGAATTTCCATCCGTAACTTCCAAGTCGAAGACTCAACCCACAACAAGACGTTTTCTCAAACCTTTCTAGGCAAACATGCTCTTTAGGATACCATTTGACATAAATTTAGCTGTTATATCGGACGGAAAGGTACATTGTCCGATAATTTTCGACATTGGCACGTAGACCAACGGGAAAATCATACCATTTTTACAAAGTGCTAATCTTCAAGCAATGCTTGTCAACATGTCATGTCATTCAAAAGAAGTTTTATTTAGAAAAAAAAAAAACAAGTAAGAAAATTATTTTCAGCCGTAACCGAATCTTTTATATCCATTACCGTGATCCTAAAAAAAGCAAAAGAACTAAATTTTCACACTCTACAATATTGGATGGGCGCGATTGATTTTTTCTATTTTTACAATAAAAGTGAAAATTTATATGAGATATATGTTGCACTCTATGAGCAACAAGGAAAAAACACGGAAAACAAAAATGTTTACAGTTTTTATTACATACGCGTGTAGGCGTTGTTGTCTTTGAAAACTGAGGTTAATTTTTAAATTTTTTTGCAAGTTTGTAGACGATATCTTCGTATTTGTGAACGGGGGAATATTTATCACGGATGCTACACAAATAAGCAGACGGGCAGATGGCCAGATGAATGGACGGATATGCTTAGGAGTATTCCGAAGTGGCATTGATTTAGATACTATCTATTGCCGTATCGCCATTTACAAGAATGGTCGTGTTGAAATTAGTGTGAACGATCAAGGCAATACAACGCCGCCCATGGCTAAGTAGCGACGCTGCCAATAATCATTTGATTATCAATTCTGAGCTTATCGCTTTCGATACCAAGCGCCTGACCGGACGTGAATGAAATGACGTCAACAGTTAATAAAGTATTTGGACGGAAAGTGATTTCCACAGTTAAACGAAACAAACCGCTGGGCTAAAAAAGTAATCGAGTTTGTCGTTAAGGTGCCAGCATACTTGAATAGTGCTCAACGTCAAGTCTCGAAAGATGCTTGCCGGATTGAATGTCGTGCTTATCATTCATTAATGAACAAAGTACTATTACTATTGCTTATGGTTTGAATGAAAAAAAATTTCAAAGAATGTGTTGGTATTCATTTTGAACGATGCACGTTTCATGCCTCCTTGCTGACTATCGATAGTGACGTTATTGAAGTAGCGGCAGGCATTGCTGATACCAATTTGAATTGTGAAGATTTTGATCATCACGTCACGGATCATTTCACTGAACTGTATAAAAAAAAAACAAAGGCAATCATATTGGCAAAGATAACGCGTTACCAAATACGTTTGGAAATTAAGTCGCCTTTTGAAGGTGAAAATTTCTTCGAGACTTTGTCTCACCGTAAATTTAAAAAATTTAATATGGATTTGTTTCGTTCAATCGTAAAAGTAATGCAAAAAGTTTTAAACAATACCGAGTAAGATACTCTCGCGTGGAATAAATTCCGATGAGGCTGTACAACAACGCATAGACGCTATTGTTTGGCTTGATGTCAAGCCTTTCACTTTGGATATTGAGACTATGATAGATGCGATGACTAAACTGATTCCTCCTCCTCCTCCTCCTCATCCATGTACTTTGGCAAACGAACACTATACATTAAAAGAAATAGTAATATGGACATAATCTTTCATGCCCAGCGACTCGAACCAATACATAAAGATCACAACATAATTTATTAATTCTTAATGAGCGAAACCACGATATGTTTTGATTTTTTGATTAGAACTCCACCTATTTAATTTACGGAGATTATTTTGTTAATCGTAGATGGGCTCGTTTTCGAAATTTATTAATTGAGCCGTCAACTAAGGACATATACGCTAAAGCCCCCATTTCGAACACGAATCATCTTACATACGTTAAGCACATCATAACGTACATAACGAGTAGGTTACGCTTATGCACGAATGTCGCGAATAATATTCTTAACAATTTCTTAAAAATGTATCTAAACAGAAAAAAAAAACGAGGTAGTAAATAAAACAATGAAGTTTTGTGGTTTATAAACTTAAAGTGGGCTAGGATGTCCTTCTGCCTGCCTAAGATTTTACTAAACGGTATTATTTAAACGTCTTGATGCCTTTTCGTAAAAAAGTTGAACAAATGCAAGATCCACCATTCAACGCCCCTTTAATCTTATTCTTATTTCACTGGATTTATCCAAAAGATATTTTGCCAATGGACTTGCGTGCCTACACGGTCTAAGAAAATGCTTTAAAGAAGTGAATTGAGTTAGAAATTTTTTAAAGTTTGACTTTTTCCGCATCCCTTACTTTCAATGACTTCTTTAATGTACGACACAATACGATGACACCGTTGAATGGTGTCATGTTTAGCCCTGAAATTTGAAATTATTTGTCAAGAGCATTACGCTACATTTACTTAGGAAAAATTCTCGCTTACAATTGGTTTTCATTAAAAATTAATCGACATTTTTCTTATTCTATTTTACTAGCTGATCTCTCTTAATCTCGTTTCAACCTTTTTTCTCTGCGCTTTTACTTTATGACTATTTGATGGTACTTCCAGTTTCGTTGTCATTTTATGGCAATCAGAAATTTCATTGATTTCTTTTAAATTCCGAAAAGGTTTGCTTTTTCGCCAAAAACATATAAAAAATTGGAATTCCTCTCTTAGAGCCCAACCGGGAGATTTCTGAAAGTTTTTGCTTTTAAAATACGATAAAAAAATGAAAAAAACTTCATTTGTTACCTTTTCTTTAATAGCAATTTTTTGTGTATTCCACAGAAACTCGACTATGCCTAGAACAATAGCCACCAACAGGCCTGCCAATAGAACAATGAATAAACCACCCACAGAGTTGATATTGAATTGTGTGCTTTGCTCAAAGTTTATCAAGTCCGTTGGAATACATTTCGTTTCGTTGTTATTAAACCATTTGTTTTTCAAATTGTATAAAATACCCTTTTCGCTGAGTTTTAAAATACCAACACTCAAGTTGGAACGAAAAGGAGCGTCTGCGTAGAAATATAAATAAGAAATAAGTTGTAAAAGACTTTTCAATAAAACTTTTAGCACATGTTCGAGTTCTTACTTAAAGGCACCGCTATGCCGTAATGTTTTTCACTAAATGTTGGCCCGATTTGCATTAATTCACAATTCCTTTGAGCATAATATTGTATATTCGGAGTTTCCATAAGAAAAGCATAGCGTCCTTTACTTCTTCTTACCCGATCTACACCTTCTCTATTGTTGGCTGTAAAAGCTTCCGGTTTCATTGCTAACATTTTATTCCACGCCACACGATAGTCAGACTCATTGGATTCGGAAAAGAATAGCGAAGTTGAACCACCCTTAACCATACCAAATTGTACTTTATTTTGTTCAACTAAGTCGTGTAAATTTTTTATTGACCCTTCCAGCTTAGAAGCCGTGATAAATGATGCCAGTTTTGCTGTGTATGTACGAGACATTAATAAAGCAAATAACCACCAAAAAGCCGTGCAAAGTCGTAGAGAAGAAGCTCTGCAAAGTAAGAAAATGAAAATTATAAAATCTTAATAAATTTTCTTTAGAATGTACTACTTGGGCAGAAGATCATAACTCACACCCAGTATGGAGCCTATGTACAACCAAAGAGAATTTCTAAGAAACCATTTGTTCTCTATGATTACAAGGCAATCATCTATTTGCTGCTCTTGCCATTCAGAAGGGTTCAATCTGAAAAAGAAAATGCTTAAAAGAAAATTTCCAAAAAAAAAAATATCGTTATTATCCTCTTACCTGACCATCAGAGTTAATAGTAAGGCCATAAGCAATAAAGCTACCAGCAAACACAGCCAAACATCCAAAGAGAAAGGTTTTAGAAATGCAAATAAACGTTTCTCAGCAGGCTTTGGTTTGTGATGTAAAATACTGACACCTAATTGCATAAAAGGTACCGTAAAATCAACAACACTACGACGGGCCTGGGTTATGGTCAAATCACATATACCCAACTGAGCATTCTAAATACAAAATAGAGCCATTAGAGCTATTCTAAAAAAAAAGATTTTCTCTTTTCACATGCATTATCAATTAGCTGCCGTATAATACCGTTCCATTCATCCGTTAAAGAATCGTAGCTGCCATAATTATTATCTGCTACTGGTTCGAAGATGAAATCAAATTTACATTCTTCGGCAAGTTTATAAATCAAGTCTACGACATAACCCTCGAAACGTTCATTACCCTCGTAATGAACGCCCTCGGGTTCAGGTCGCCACATAAAATAAGGTTCGCCCATACGTGTTGCTATCGTGTAACGTACACGTTTCAAAGAGAAATCTTCTTTACCGGGAGATAATTTCTGCCTTTTCTCTTCCTGGATAGAACTATCTTGCAATTTTTCATAATCTACTAAGCCGTGGCCCTTATTCCATATGTAAACAATTCGTTCAACTAAGGGATTATAAATTTCCAAATTAAAATCATCTCGCAATCCGGTAGAACTTAAAAACATCTTTTGGGTCTTAAAAGTAGATATATTTCCGGCCCGGGTTTTAAACTATATAGAGGATAAAGACGCATGAGCATTTCAAATGCCAGAAATATCGAAAACTTATTCGCAAATACTTGTTTTATATGCTTTACAATTTCCTCGCCAACAGACCAAGATTGAAGACCACATTTGGTTTTCGCAGGCAATCGAAAACTACCGCTTTTTATTACCATTCGTAGACCTTCGTAGTACAAAATCACGGCATCGTAAAGCGATTGCGATTTCGTTAATACAATTGATTCTTCCGGTTCTTGTTGAAAAATGTCATATTCTCCCTGCTGCCCAGGTGGTATGTAACGTCTTAATCGTATGGCCGTTACTTTAGCGGTAAACTTTTTCGAATATAAACTAGCCAAGCCACTTGCATGCGTATCCAAATTAGCAAGAAATAAATTCTGAAAAGATATTCTTATTTAACTTTATCAAACCCTTCTAAGATTTGTAGATCTTTGTTCTTACATTAAACCCTCCCGTCATATTATAATATATACTGATATTAACTACCTCCTTAAGAATATCAGGCGGACAGTCCAAGAGTATAAATTTTTCTTTCATGTTACTTAAAATTTTCCAGAGTATGCGATAGTCATCACCACGACGAAACTTTACCATCTTTAAGCCGGTCCTATGAAAAGGTTTCCACGACAACAAATGCTGGTAGCGAGATAAATCTGGAAAATTAAAAATAGTAACTGAATTTACTTACGATTAATCAATTGATTCGACTTACTACTCTCAACCTCATAAACTATGGTAAAAGATTTCCAATCGTATTCTCTACTTCTTAAAATCTCCCATAAAGCTTGTGATAATGTTGACTCACTTGGCGCCACATTTATGGTGAATTGATAATAGCGCATATCCCCTTCCTTAGCCTTTGAACTCCAATCAAATTGTAAATGTGGTATACCTGTTTGATTACACAGCACCGCTACGATATCTAAGTAGGAAAGCACATTAATTATTACACGTACAAATTAATGCCTACTTATAGGTGTAAATTTAATACAATTTGTTGCATAAATTGCGCCAAAATTTAAGTATCTATTATGTACAGCATATATAGCATACATAGCATGCAACGCATAAACAAAGCATTGATTTCAAATGTTTTAGTGGTGAGTTAGAAAAATAGCATAATTTCTTAGATTCCTTGTTACCGCTTTAACGACTTCTTTCAAACACTGGAGTCCCAAATATCGACCTCCTGATAGTATCTATAGAAAGTGAATAAAAAATATTCCACCGGCCAATCCATGGTTTTTTTCAAAAACTGGAGTCCCAAATATCGCAAATGTCGACGCCCACATACCTTCTATAGGAAGTAAATAAAAGAAGAGCACATCATGTTGGACCCAATCTCTGAAACCCTCCTTAAATTAACATCAAAATTAACTTAATTATTAGATAACATCTGTTGAAAGCTTGGATTCATTTTAGATAACATTGGGAAATGTTTTTACTGCTAGTCTTAATTCTTAGGTCGAAAGTTACAAAGTTTGTCTCGTTCATTCTTTCACCAAAGTATTCGGTGGATCCAGACCAGATAATCTTGAGCGTAATAATAAAAAACATTAATTTATCATTAAAAATTGCTTCAAAATATTCCAGATATTCTCTCTACGTACTGTTGCACTTCCAAAGCACGGCTGCGGACAAAAGTTATTGTCCATCCCACTTATCCTTGACTTGCAGTCAAAAAAGACTGTAAGGTGGATGAACATCAGAGGATTGTATGAGAGTTGGTATTTCCATAGTGGACTGTCGCCGGTAAGCGGCGGCCGCGACTTAACTAATAGCAGAGCTTCACAATGGCAAGGAATAGCACTTCATTGCCAAAGTGAAAGTAAATTGTTCGACGCACCCTTTGCATTGTATTAATTCCATTTTTCCCCTGGTTCATGTCATAATTTGATAATTTGCGCGCCATTGTTATGTGTTGCCTTTTTAGTTACATGTTTCCAAATTTTAGCAATACAAGTAAGGTAATTGGCACATGTCAACATACTTCAATGATATGTCAAATATAAAAACCAACAACTAAATTTTTGAAAATTTATTTTTACACTTCTAAACAGGAAAACAAATCAATGCGTATACCGCTCGAAACTCGTTAAAAGAAAATATTTATAATAAAAAAAAAAGTAGCAAAAATCCACATAAGCAAATTATTTATAAATAAACAAAAAAGGCTTAATATTCGCAAAGCATAAGCGAAAACGTCCAATAACGACAACATACACACAAAATAGATTAAAAAACATGATGCCAATGCTTACCGCTAGACGACTTTGAACTTGGGCCAAAAATCGCTAATACACCTTGTTCAAGCAGATCGCATGCTGTCGGAAATGCAGAGACAAGAGAAAGTTTTTTTGGTCTTTGTTTTCATTAATAACCACACTGACCTAAATTTTGCAGTATTACGCTATCATCTTCCGCTAGAAAGTGTTTCACGACCTTGAACCTTAATTCGGTATCCAAAGCATTTATGTCCGTAACCGCACTATCAAAAGCTTCCATTAAAGAAAATTCATCTTTAAAAAATAATGCACCTATGAATACAGCAAACACATATATGTTTTGAAATATATTGTTTTTTTAACTCATGAATGTATTTTTGTTTTTTACCAATTTTCACTGTTTGCAACTCTTTCGTTATAGTTATAAATAACGAGGGAATTAAAAATTTCAATAAGAAATGCATTTTTGCTTTTCTTTTCTTTTGTCTTTTTAATGAAATTTAAAAAAAAATATCCATAGAATATTCACTCGCGCATTTCAATTTCGCACTGGTTTTGTTCCACGTTCGCTCTACAACTAAATACACATTTAATTCGAATAATTTCACATAGCTCTACATGTGGCCTAATGCTCGTAGCGTTTGCCATTTATTTATTTATTCATTTTTTATGGCGCCTAAAATATAAAATTACAATAAAAACCACAGCAGCCTAAGCATTTTGGAATATTCATTTAACGTCATTAATACAATATTTGAGGAACAAACTTAGAAATAAAATTTTCAAAAAAATTCATTTCATTATATGCTGACCTAAAAATACTTAAATGTATGCGCAAGTAGATATGTTAGTTTGTATTTGCTGACCGATTTCATTTAAAGTTGATCTGTCTGCCTGACGTCTCGTCTAATTGACGATAACATTTCCGGAAATTTCTTCCTTCGAAACATAGGAGGATTTCTTTAATTGTATGTATGTGCAGTATTTTTTTTTAATATTTTTTTAATACCTATATAAAATTTTATAAAATTTAATAATAAAATTTATATAAAAATTAGAAAAAGTGTAGAAAAAAACTTTAATCTTTAATTTCGCTCCGAAAATTTCGGAACACTATGACTACGCGAATGTGAACGTTTCGAATGTTTCGAACGTTTTGAAATTTTAGAGCGTTTCGACTGTTTTGACTGACCGGAGGAACGTCGCGAAGTGGAACGTGAAGATCGTTGACTAGTGCTACTTCCACTAGAAATACGTATCGGTTTACGTTTAATCCAAAATTTCAAAGCGAAAATCAATTCAGCTTTAAAAGCTTCACAGGGAGTAACCTGAGGAAGAAGTAAATAGACTCTTATAAAATTTCATTTGCCACATTCCTAACTTACCCTCTCCTCGACTGCTACACGTTGCACATTCCAGAGAAATTCACAACAACCGATAACAATGGCTATCACAATACCACCGCCCAAGACCATAAAAACGCCACCTAATTCTATAATCGATAGCTCATCCCCATCCAAATCGGCTTCTTTGTTATCGTTGCAAGTATTATTATGATTTTTCCACCATTTGTTCTTCAATTTATACAATTCACCCTTTTCGCTGAGCTGCAATAGGGAAACGCTTAAATTGGTGCGATAATCTGCCCCCAAGGGGACAGCTAAGCCATAATGTTTCTCTCCAATCTGATGACCAATCTGCTGTAGATGGCAATCTCTTTCAATGTTATACGATAAACTGGTTGTTTCCATTAGAAAAGCATAACTCCCTTGACCTTTGCGAACCCTTTCGACGCCTTCCTTATTTGAGGATGTAAAAGCCGATGGCTGAAATGATTTCATTTGATTCCAGGCCTTATGATAGTCGGTATTATTTGATTCCGAGAAGAATTGCGAAGTACTACCGCCGTGAAAAGTACCAAATTTCACATAATCCTGTTCGATGAGGTCTTTTAAACTTTTAATAGTGCTCTGCATTTTATTACTGGTTAGAAAGGCGGCCAAATTAGCTGTGTAAGTGCTTAAAATCATTAAAGCGAAAAACCACCACATGCCCACTAGCATACGCATAGGGCCACCTCTGTAAGAGTTAAAAAGAAATGTTCTCTCGCGTTTTCACTCTTTTAGAAAACCTCACCTACCTGGGCAGTATATCACAACCCTGCTGCATAATGGAGCCGATCATTAGCCAAGCGGAGTTGCTGGTATACCATTTATTCTCTAATTCAATAGGTTCAAGGTTGGTAGGATGAGGATTTTCCCATTCATGATTAGAAATTCTATAAAACAAAAAGAGTGAATAACGTAAAGAGAGAGAGAAAGAGAAAGAGAGTAAAACTTATTCCCTTCCCTATCTCTTTGTTTTTTTTTTTTGAGAAAGAACTATTTCTCTTTCTCTTACCTGGCCATAAAGACAAACATTAAAGTTATTATTAGTTGGGTGAGTATTAAGTAGATCCAAACTTCTTTAGCAAAAGGTTGTAGAAAAGCAAACATATTCTTTGGCTCAGGATCTCTTTTATAAAATAAAATACTAATGCCGAGTTGCATAAAAGGTACAGTGAAATCCACATATTTACGTCTCAGTTGGGTAATGGTTAAATCAGAAATACCAATTTGAGCTTGCTATAAAAATCAATTTACTTCTCTGTATTGTCTTTTCCTGCCCAGCGATCAAAATACTTACATGATCAATTAACTTTCTTATTATACCGTCCCATTCCTTAGTAATCTGATTAAATTTTCCATTGCCACCGACTATCATAAAATCATATTCAAAATCCATTAGCTCTGAAAGTTTTTGTATCAAATCAACTGCATAACCTTCATATTTCTCCATACCTCGAAAATTTTCATGGTCAGCTCTGTAGAAACAGAAATTACAATTTAGGACAAGAATATAAAGATAACACTGCTCACCCACTTCAACATAAAATAAGGTTCTTCAAAATGAGTCACCACTATGTAGGTCCGGCGTACTTGCGAGAAATCTGGTATCACGGCTGTGGCTTGGAATTCCTGCTTTACTCGAATAGGTGTTACAAGTCCATCAGATTTCCAAATGGCTAACGGTTCATTAACTGTAGGCTTATAAATTTCCAAATTGAATACAGAACGCTGGCCATTCTCGTCGATCTTCATATTTTCCGTCTTGAAAAGAGGTTCGACATCATCCTCAGAGAGCTACCAAAAAATTACAAAAGTTATGGAAAAAATCCATTTAAACAATAAATAGAAAAATTATGATGCCCAACCAATTACCTCTTTCATTTCCTTGACAATTAAACGGCCAACCAACCAGGAACTTCTACCGTAGCGACCTAAATCGCAACGCTTGTAAGGATGCTGGTACTCTTTCAGGGATATGATAATATTACGAGCAGCATTAGCATATAGTATAACCGCATCGTACATCAAAATTGGTAGCATAGTTTGGTTTCCAAAGATTTGCTGAAAATTCATGAAAAATCTTGTATTAAAAATTCCAGAAATTCTCCTTAAATGCATGAGAGCAGTACAGGGGGTTACAGCCCATGCTTGAATATCCTACATCACCCTTCTGGCATTCATGTAACGACTTTTGAAAAAAAGTTAATTGATCGAAAAAATAGTCCGATCCGAATCATTTTCAACCGCGTTCGTATCTGAGCCAAAACACGTTAGTGTACCAAATTTCATCAAAATATCTGAAAAGTTTAGACCTGTTGGTTGAACATAAGCAAACAAAACGGAAATTTGGACAGGCGGACAAATGGACGGACAATCCCACGTCGCTATAGTAAAAGGTGGGTCCGTCTCAACACCTTCTGGGTGTTACGCCCATCCGCACAAACGTACCATAGCACACACACAAATGATGTAGCGTATAAGTGTACAGCCTTCATTAGCATGCAATTTTTCATAGATATAAAAATTACGCAAACGCCTGTGTATCATTTGCTCTGATCATCCACACAGTTCTACAGTTTCGCCATTGGCCGCAATGTCCAAAGTTTCGATAGTTTTTTTAAAAAAAAAATTTTTAAATTAACTGGACTTTTAACTTACATCGATTAAAGTAATTCGTGTCTTTCGTCTCTCATAAGGGTTTAGATCATTAAGTTTCAAGCGCACTCCAGTAATATTGGCTTTAAATTGTTCGTTATAGATCAATTTCAGACTAGAACTGTGAGAATCCAAGTGTGTCAAAAACCATTGCTAAAAAAAAGCATTAATTGTTATGGAAAAACATAAAGTGTTCGAATGTAGTTCAAAACTTACTTTGAAAGGACCTAATAGTTTAAAATCTTTAGCGGTATTTAATAGGTCAACCAAAGATTTCGGATCACAATCGAGTATAAAACGCTGTTCATGCAGAGCTTCTGCAGCTTCTTTCCATAGCACTCGTATATCCTGGCTATAATCGGTTATACGCTTTAATTTAATTGCGTCCTTATTAACCGTATGTATACCCATTAAATCCTGTAGACGTGTCAAGCCTTCAATAAATAACAGTAAAAATTTAATGTAAATTATTCGAAGAAAATTTCATATATTGTGCTCGCACCCTGTTCACTCTGATAAAATATTGTGAATGTCTTCCAATCATAATTTATTTTAATGATATCCCAATACGCTTTTGAGATGGCTGTCAGCGTTGGCGCCACATTCACGCTCATGCGATGATTAAGTTGTAATTGCTCGATAGTTGTTTCAATATTCCAATCATATTGTAAGTGTGGAATACCCGTTGAGTTGGCTATTAAGGCCACGATATCTTTGCAATTATGAATGTGCACAAGTAGATGGACAGATGACAGAGACAAATGAATGATATGTAAAATAGTTTGGTTCTTAATTTTATATTTCATTTACTTTAACAACAAAACATACCATTTGAGGCCTTTGATGTGGGACCGAAAATAGCGGCCACACCATTGGATATTAATTCGCAAGCTGTTTGGCAAACAAAAAAGAGAAAATCACATACGGTGGACAAAAAATAAAAACAATGAATTAATTATGTCATAAAAATTGTTGAAAACGTGACAAATGAGAAAAAAATCTCAAATCCATTCTAATAATTTCCAAATTTACAGAAATTCAGTTTCAGTATTTAATTTAAATATGCATCAAAATTTCTCTCTGAAGCTTGCTTAGCCTTAACACTAAAACGACCGACGTTTTGTTTTTACCCATTTCTGCCGTTATAGGTCAGCTTGATCCATGAAACTTGTGACCTTGCTAAAGTCGCAAAAATGAAGATAGGAAATTGAAATTCGACACAGACATATCTTGATCGATTAAGGATCCAAGGTTAAAAAATGGTTGTATTATGTCCATATATGCGCTTAGTAGAGCAGGCGATCTCAAAAGAAGGCTGACATTTTTTTCACCCTTTCGATTTCGTGAATATATATCTCAAAAACGATTGCACAAACGATTGTCCAAAAGTGGTCTTGATCAGTTTACAAATACGTTCAAAATGCACGATAAAATTTTAAAAATTACATGAAGAAAATGCTAATGTGTGTTAGAATATTTGAGAAGTAAATTAAGAATAAATAGAAATTAAAATTTTGGTCGTATTAACAGACCGATTGGGACCATTTCTGGAGTGAGTTAGAATATCTGAATCGCAGGCTTTCGGAAATATCGATCAAGGAATCTTTACACTAAATTTCAGTCGGCTACTATTATTTATGGGTCAAAATGACCCATATATATATATATATATATATATATTCGATATATTAAACGTAGAGAAAAACTAATTATGGGCATTTAATGCTCTTTTCATATAAATGAAAATCGCCAGACACTATCGGAACTTTGAATGCTTATATAACCATTTGTTTGAGCTCAAAATTGCGAAAAGATCATATCAACCCATGCGTTAGTTCTAGTGTTAAACAACGTTCAGAAAATGTTAGAGGAACCGTTACAACATGTTATACATGACAAGTTCCAATGATGTAAATAGTAAGATTTAATAGTAAGTGATGGCCAAAAATGAAATCATGACAAATAGCGTAGAAATACGATTAGCGAGGTCTCAGAGTCTTAGACGGAGCAAGCAAGAGAACGAACGACAATGAAATAAAGAAAGCATAAGGCAGATTATAATAATAAATAAAAGGTAAAGATTAGAAAATAAAGCACAACAACTAAACGACGTACTGATTCAAATATAGTAGCAAAGGAGAGATAATAGGACAGAAAAGAGTAGAAAGAGTAAGAACTTGAGTGTAACAGGATAAAGACTACAGACAGACCTAGTACAAAAAGACATGAACAATTTAATAGTATAGGACAAAAGCAAATAAAATCGAATCGTAGGGAGAGTATGTTTGAATACCCAAGCGAATCAGTTAGGATAGATTACCAAAAAGGTATATAATGCAATAGTAATAGCAAAGAAGCTGGTATAACATAGCATAGGAGGAGTTGGCAAAAACAAGTTCGAACGCCTTTGGAAACCATAATTAGGACAGCATCACAAAATAGATGGATTAAGATAGCTTGAAAACAAAAGGAATAGCAAAGGACAATAAAAACGATACTCCAGTTTAGAAGTTGGAATTAAGTGATAGTATAACGGAACAAAGGAATAAATCCCAGGGTATGCGATAAAAATGGTTGACAAGATTGAAAAACAAAAGGAGGAAAAAGGCATAAACAAGGTACACTAGTGAGGAAACAGTTACATAGGGAGAAAATGGTAGATATTAGCGATATTTTTGAATCAATTCTATATAGAACTTTTGCGTGGCGTTAATAGTAAACAACAACTATGTGTTTTGTGAAAAAGCGAAAGAAAAAAAAATTTGTAGAAAATATGAGAAAGCTCGTTGAAGCAAAACTATAAAAAGACGGAGAAAAATTTAACTTACTAAGCAAATATTTAGTTGAAAAAAAGCAATAAATATTTATATTAGAAACTTTTTTAGCAAATTGTATTTTTTTTTTCTTTTGTTTTTGTTATTGAGAAAATTGAAAATTTCTTTACGTTATTTTTTCTTTATATTCGTTTAAAATTAAAGAAATCATATGCGAAAGTTAACCCAAATTCAAAAACTCTAATTCTATATGAATTCTATTGTCGCAGTAACCAGTAACTAAAGATCTATAGAAGTGACATCGCATTCAAAGGACACTATTACACACTAGCCAGCATTACATGCATCGGACGTCATCACGTAAGCAGTTAACAGCGCCCGTAAGGCACTATTTTTAATACTCATATTTCTCATGGGTTAATGTAAATCTTAATTGGATGACAATTATATATATGTGCAAATTGAAACTCGATCAACTACGGTTCACAAAGTCGGTACTCTATCTAGTAGTGCGCGCAAGGCATAAATATTATTCTTAATGTAATTCTTAATTAGCTAATAATCAAAAAAAAAAAAAGCAGGAAACTTAAACTCGACCATACTTGGCCCACGATAGACATCGACTAGAGTGAAGTAGGAAGCAAAGTAAAAAACGAGTGTGCATCAAAGTACAATACAATGAGTACCAAAGCAGAACAGAATAAGTTATATATATAAAAGAAGGGACCAACTATATCAGGCGAAACACAGTCTGTAAAAGAACGGGCAGCGCCTATGAAGAAAAGGAACTACTCTACTGCTTAAACAGTTCACCAGAGACTAATTAACTATTTTCTCGCAGGATTATCATGACCCGCCGATTAACGTTTTGATCTACGGCCACATAGTTCGCTATTCTCTAGAAAAATGACATCAAAAGCAGTAGCAAATGTGGGCCTTGATGTAATAACGCGCGGCGTTTAACAAAGTAACTTTCTTTCAGTCTTAAGTGGATCGTGGCCCTGGCTAACCTAATCTGTCATTTGCGATGGATGGAATTATTAAGCAGAACAATTTTTTAATAGTTTTGTAATTGAATTCAATGCTTTAGTAAAAGCAATTTGCTAAACATATTTTGATCAAATTGTAAATAGATTCTTACAGCTGCAACAACCATGAAAAGTAATAAGTGACTTTTAATCGAAATCGAAAAGTCCTCGGTAAACTTAAATTTTTCAAATGCTGTGAAACAGAAATGTATGGGAAAAGTAAAGAGAAACGTAAATAAATCGTTTTATGCTGTTTTAGATGAAATCTTCTGCCCCACTGGAAGACATTTTTTATACCCTATATCGCTTGGGATAAGTGTTTATTGAATCTGTGTGGACCGCATGCCCAAGGAATACAAAGCACTTAAGATTGACCTAAATTTTACTGCACCCATCGATTCAAAATCATTTTCTAAATTGATTTAACTATGTCTGTCAGTGTGACTATTTAATGTTTGTCTCCGTATTTGCGTACAGTCAACAATTTTCGAGATATTTTTGAGAAATTTGGAACATTGGGATGTACATACCTATATTGAAGCAGTTATTTTATGAAAATATTTTTATATTTTTTTTTTTTTAATATTTCCTACCATAAACCATTGAGAAATAGTATTTTAATGCACTTTGTGAAATTTTTAGTATTTTATACTGAAATTTGGGACATTATGACACAGTATCACATCTGCATCCAATGTGGTCAAGTGGAGACTACTCTGGTAATGAATTTGCAGATAACATAGGTAAGTAACTTTACAACAAGCGTATATTGTGAAATCTACTGAGTGCGATGCTTTTTACACTCTATACCACTTGTGGTACAAGCGCACATTAGGCACATATTAAGTTTGTGTGGGTGTAAACAAAACCCAGGAGGATATGAGACAGACCCACCTTATGTTATATCAATAGTTTCAGAAAGCCATTCCGAATCGAAAATTGCCTCTCCGCTTGCTCTGCGTTCTGTTACCTTGTGTTCAATCTAGAGACCGCAAATTTTTGAGATATTTTGATAAACTTTTGGTACACTGACCTATTTTGACCTAAGGACGAACGCTATTAAAAATGGTTCCAATCGGACCAGTTTTTCGAATGCTCCCCACATAACGCCTTATTTCGAAAAACCTTATATGAATAATGATAGGGTGGTAGGATTTTATTTGTTTTGTATTATTATTATTATCATACTATGGGGAGCGGTATGCCTTCATCTCTTCCGGTAAACAGAAGAATGTACTTACAAGATAACTGTTAAGGAGATATGTATCAATTTTCGAGATTTTAAGTATTGACACAAGTATTCATAGCAGAGAAGGGACTCAGGGACGGACAATTATGTTGTAGTTGGCTTAAAATTTGTCTCCTTACACTTCAATATATGCGTTTTTGGAGTTTACAAATGGAATAAGAAAACTCGTCTATCCCCTATTCCATAAATGGGTTCAATGATACGAAACGATTTGAATAAATTCTAAGGTGAAGCAGAATCAATTAAAAAAGAATGCATGAATTTCTTTTTTAATTACTTACTCAACTGTTGCAGCACATAACTATCGTCGATGGGTATATAGCGTTTAAAGGTAACAAAATGTAATTCAAATAACTTTATATTATTGATTTCCTGAAACGCTGCATCGAAACTTAACTCCAATGTTTCTTCATTTTTAAAAAATATGGCCCCTTAAAATGAATGAAACGAATTAATCCATACATTCTTCATATGGTTTAATTAAAATTCTTACCCACTTTTACTTCCGTCTTCCTTTCATCCATAAATTCTATGGAAATTTTTAATAATGTAATAAAAAAAATTTCACGGCACATGTACATTTTTCATTTGCTTTCGTTTACTGATTGAATAAATTCGGTTTTAATCTTATGATAAATAAGAAAATGCTTGAAAAAATAATTCATTTTAATTATTACGTAAATTAGCGGAGCTTCTTGATGACTGATGTGTAGATATCTATTACTCGTTGCTGGTGGTTTTTATTGTTTTCTATCTCTTTTTTTTTTTTGTTTTTTTATTTTAATAAAAATATATTTTCAAATAAATTGCAAAACTCATCTCGCATAGAATTCAACATTCTTCTCCATTGCTCTCGTAAACACTTTGAAATATATATATGTATATATACATATATATATATATATATATATTTTTATATATTTATTTTTTACGATGATATTTTGAAAAACGTCCAGACTTGTCGCGTATTTAGCACCAACTGATTTTTCCGCGTTTTATGTTTGTGATGTCGGTCTGAATTCGACCACTCAACGCAGCATTTAGGAAGCAAACAAACGGCGATAAATAATAAATTTACGTATACAAATTTATACTTTATATATATATATATATGTATATATATATATATATATATATATATATATATATATATATATATAATAAATATATAAACATACATATATATATTTAAAGAAATTCTTTCATGGAAATACCGGCAAATAGTAGACGCCAATAAACGCAGTGCAATCATGCTCAGTCATACATTTCAAAATATTTTCAAATTCAATAATTTTTTGAAAAAAAAAAACGAAGAGAAAATTGAAAAACATACGAACCACCTTGAATTTGAAATGTTTCTAAGTAATCGTTCATGTTCTTTTTTTTTTTCTTTTTTTTTTTCTATGCGTTGGATGGAATATGAATAAATTATGAATAAATTTACTTTTTGACATTCAGTTTTGAATTTCGGTTTGGGGTTTTGTGTTCTATCTCGAATATTTCGTAATATTGGAAAAAGAAGAAATTAACGGAAAAATTCGAAATTCTTTTCATCACCTGTTCGCAGATTTTTTATTCGCCGTTGATAGACCGCATTACAAATCATAAACATGAGCCAGGATATGTTTTTATTAGATTGTCCCACTTACGAGGACTATTTAGATACATTTATTACACGCAATGATTACCGTTTTATACGAAATATACGCTTCTGTCGTATGTTAGTCGAATTGGGTTATCGTTCTTCGACTGAAATTTATACACCTGAACAATTCGTTTTGCATAAAGCTGCCGCTCAAGAATCCCTATGGCCCACGAAAAAATCGACAATCTTCTTCAGCGACCATTTGAAGAGTTTAGATCCAGTCTTAAGAGAATTGGCCTTACGCGAAAGACCAAATATTCAGAAAATGTTATCGGTAAGTGAGATTTTTAAATCATTAACCAAGGAGAGATTGGGGAGAGAAATTAAACTGGTTTGCGATCAATTCTTTTATTCTCCTACTTGTCGCTGCTTTCACGCTATTTATTCTGCTAGTACTCCACTCCTTTTTCCTAAGAATCGCCATTAGCTGAAAATCCCTGGAATTTTTCAACTTATGGGGTTGAACCTCTTGTATAGGAAAGTTTGCCACAAGATCTGCCCTAAATATGAAGTTACAGGAAAAACAATTTTTTAAACTAATGTGCGCTTTGCACATTATCCTTTATTGTAAATAAAATTCCTACAGAACCCACAGTTAGTCCTGCAATTTTCCCAAATGTCCTCCGAATATAGAAACCTCTCGAAAAGGAATTTGACGAAATAGCAAAACTAAAGGAACAGTAAAAACGGGGAAATGATTCGGAAGAAAATCTTGTAAGTGGAAAATTTCGAATCCTTTTTCAAAACCGCCGTTTGAAGACATTTCCAAATGAGAACACAATTCACAATGGTTTCCTTGACCTGCTCGCTACCAAGGTCTCCTGGGAAAAAACCCTTATCACAGGCCAAATGCTAATATCTTCTCAACCCGAGTTTAAACTGAACAATTTCATTTAGCACATGAATCGTTTAAATATGCCTTCGCAAATAGTCCAAAAACGTTTGCTACATATATGTGACTTTGAGTTGTGGTAAGAGAAACGGCTACGTCACATATGTGATAGTTGGTAGCGAACGCGTTGATAACTTATAATATATAGCGAAGGTAGATTTGAAATTTCACAAGCAAGAAAAACAACAAAACAGCTACGCTGGTTCAAAACCACCGCCTACATAAATGCGTCCATTACTGTACCCTACACCACTTATGGTAAAGGATGTTTTAAGTTTATGCGTAATACTCAAAAAGTATTGAGACAAACCCGTCCTAAGCTTGTCCATTCGTCTGCCCGTCTGTCCTTCGTCTAGTGTCTGTCCATGTATCCTTTTGTTCAACCTATAGATTGCAATTCTCGAGATATTTCGATAAAATTTGGTGCGCTGACGTGCTTTGGAGCAAGGGCGAAAGCTTTTGAAGATAGTTCGGAAAGAAATACTTTTCCAATATTATTTTTAAAAATTCGTTACATGAATAACTGCAGGATGATGCACTGTGCCATGGCCCCCTATGGCGTTTTTATTCGTTTTTGAAAGGCACTACTTCAAAGTTCCCTTTGCCTATGAGTTATAACTATTATCGGTATCGACGGCATTAAAAATCATGGAATGTTCGTGGTCCTCTCGCATGGACCACAGATAGGTGTTGGGGATGGTTTCGAGTCATTGAACTCTTCGATAGAATCGAGATAATGACGAGAAGATTTGTATCATGTATCGCGCAGAAAAAACTATTCGCAATGGTTCACACATTTCACTTCACAACATCTTTCGAATTGATTTTAATCCCCAAGAGCAAAATAAATGATCTGGTTTTAAAGAAATAAGTCGCTCGTATTAATATGAAAGCTTAGCATCTCACCAAGTCGATACTAGATAGCCGGCTAAAATCTATTTAGAATAACAAATCCCATATAAAGTTGCTTTAAATATTTGTACATGTGTGTAATTTGTTGTTTTGCAGACGATTATCTTCCTGAAACATCGCTTGAAATCCGGTTTCGAAATATCCGGTTATATTGATTATGAGCACAGCTTAAGACGTGCCAATTTACACGCCGAGGATCACATTGATTGGGGTGGTGTTTTCGAGGAACGTGTTGTACTTAAACCGAAACGATCTCATTTAAGTTATTTCGATTGGCATAAGGGTCACGTTTATTATAATAACTCCGATAATTATGCTGTTGTACATGACGTGGAATACGGTTTAATTTTTATGCATAAAGGTGATCATAAGAAGATCTGTGTAGATATCTCGCGGGAGTTATATAGTAAAAATTGTACAACAACAATGTATTTCTCTGCAAAGTACGGCCATGTCATATTTTATGATCACATCATTAGAAAGAAGATTTGAGGTGAGCGGTTGCTGCGGCTATTTTCGACAACGTTTTTTTTTTTTTTCATTCATTTTCATTACTGCTTAAGATTTATTAACTTAAGTTCTATATTATTAGTTTGTTAAATTCATTAGAAAATTAAAAAAAAAAAAAAAAAAACAAAAAATTAATGTGAAACAGTTTTAAAAAAAATTAAAAATTAACATGAAAGAGTTTAAATAAAAACAAACAAAACACAAATAAATAAAAACAAATAAAAAAACATACGTTGTCTTTTTTCTTCTTGCATTTTTTTTTCTTTTTCTTTGTAAAAATAAACATAAGATTTAGAATTGTGAGAGCAAAACAGAGAAACAACTAAAAACAAAACTTTATGTTAATGATCATAAGAAGTGAGGAGCACATGTACAAAAAAAGAAAATTATGTTTTTTGGGGATTTTCTATTTACATGGCTTTGTTGTTGCTGCTGTTGTTGTTATTGTCAATATTTGTCTTTGCTTTGGCAAAATTTTTGTCAATTAATTTTCATTTTATTTTAGCCATTCGTCGTCAAAACACATAAACGCGAAAGTGTGTTAATTTTATTGAAAGTAAAATTTTCTTTGATACAAGAATTTTTACATCATCATAAAATTGGAAAATATAAAGAAAAATGAATTTTTAAATATGTTAAGTAATGTTTTCGTATAGTTTAATAATAAATTTTCTATGCCTACTATGGCTGGTGCATGGCCAAAAGCCTCAATATTCTATAGGTAAAAAGAAAAACACTTAGAAATTCGACATTTTTATCATTTTCTAGTGTTACATAATTTTGAGCACTGTTTCAATTAGGGGCAATTTTTGAAACTGGTAGTGATGATTTGGCAATCGCTTTTCATACCGCTATCGAACGGGCCAATATCTATGAACGCAGTTTCGAATTGCTACCAATTGTTGTTTACGTCGATACGGAGGATAGTTTTTTAATGGAGAAGACAGGTAAGCACTGTAAAGTAATACATGAAAAAGTTGTTCGCTTAATAATTGAAAAAAAAAACACATTTTTCAGCTTGTAATCTTATCTCGGAAGAAGGAGTAATCGCTATAATTAGTCCAGTATCTGGAGGATCAGGTAAGAAAAGTGTGTCTTCGAAAGAAGAAATAATTAAATAACTCTATCGAGAATTCGGCTCGTTCGCGATAGATTTATAATATTGTTAGCCATCGTAGGCTGCAAACTATCGAGAAATAAACCGAGAAAGTGGTCGCTTTTCTGACAAGTGCAAAGAAAAGCTAACGCATGCGAATTCAACCGATCTGCGCACAAGAACTTCCAATATTTCTACCAAATTTGAAGTCGTTAGCTTCATTTTTGCGATCAGGAGAGTCTTTACAAAAGTCATTACACAGACGAATAGACGGACATGTTTAAATCGATTCAGAATTTAATGCCAATCAAGACTATATATACTTTGTGGAATCTCTGATGTTTCCTCCTGGACGTTGCAAACGTTTCGACTCAATGAATGTACCCCCCATCTTTCGGTGATGGGTATAAAAATCGTGAAATTACTTTCGAAATAACAACATTGTCGAAATACAGCGTTGTATTTGTAAAAGGGCCCTGAAACAATTCATTTTCATGGGATTTGTCCTTACCCCAATACATGCCAGTGTACGAAATTTCACCCATGTATCCGAAAAATAACGACGACGAACTGAACGCAAAAATACAAAGATTAGCGACGAAATTCCTGGGTCAAGTCCAGTGAGAAACTGATTCTGAATTGATTTGTACAATAAAAGATGAGTTAACTCAAGTCAATTTAATGTATAATTTGATAACGGGTATGGCGTGGGAAGATGAGTTGATTCATCGAACAACCACCACATTTTCTTGCATAATAGATTTCATATATAGATATATTTAGAAATAAATTTGAAAAACTTTTTACAAATAAAAATATTTATAACGCGACTTAAAAGCAGCTCTATAAGCAACTGTCATACGTTAAGAGGATCTTCAATCTATGTATTTCTCTTCTTGCAGATATTATCGCCTCTATAGCCAATACACTTGATATTCCGCATCTTGAATACGATTGGTCTCCCAGTGAAGCTTTGGATAAAAAGCAGCACATGGCCATGTCATTGAACGTGCATCCAGATAATCTGGATTTTGCTCGTGGCTTAGCAGATATAGTTCAAAGTTTTGGTTGGCGTTCTTATACCATAGCTTATGAATCGTATACAGGTAAACCGATTACTAAATTAATTTTAATTAATCCGAGCAATGAATTATTCTTCGCAACAGAATTGCAACAACTTCAAGACATCCTACAAATAGGTGAACGTGACAGCAATCCGACTACAATGTTTCAATTGGCTGATGATTTTGATTATAAGCCGATGTTGAAAAGTATAAAAATGTCTACCGATAATTGCTTGATTCTGCACTGTTCCACTGAGAAAATTGTGGAAGTCTTAAAACAGGCAAAGGAATTGAAAATGTTGGGAGAATATCAGGTATTTGGAATGAAAGCTTTGAAAACCCCGCTCTATCCCTTTATTCAAATCCGGCTTTAAAAGCTTTTTTTCACGCCAAATATCTGATATTCTAACCGAATAACCTCTTGTTGTAGAGCATTTTTATTCCGAACTTAGACACGCACACAATCGACATGCCCGATATTCTGACCGTTGGAGCTAACATAAGCACTGTACGTATAATGGATCCGACAGATTTTCATGTGAAAAATATCGTACACGATTGGGAAGAACACGAGAAAAGAGAAAAACGCTACTTTAGAGTCGATCCGGATCGAGCTAAGGTTATAATAAAAGGCAACAAAAGCGAAAACTATTTTCATTTTCTCATTATTTTCTCTAGACAAATATGATTTTGCTGAACGACGCTATCTGGATATTTGTTAAAGGTCTTGCAGAGCTGCTCCAAGAAGAAGAACTTCAAGTACCAAAGGTGGAATGTCGTAGGAATAGATCTTGGCCTATGGGTAGACGCATAATAGAGTTCATGAAGGCGGTAAAACAAATCTTTCAAGAACTTGTCTCGATATTTACATTTCCCCTTTTTGTAATAACTTAGCGATCCGATGAGGTAGCTACCGGTCGTATGGATTTCAATCAGTATGGACAGAGAAGTTTTTTCACCTTGCGTTTTTTGGGCTTAACGCAAATTGGCTTTCAGGAGTTAGCCACATGGGATCCTGTTAATGGCCTACTGTCCAAAGAAAGCGATGATATGAGTGATAAACTATTAGGACAAAAGATGCAAAATAAAACTTTTATTATTACGTCACGCATAGGCGCACCATTCCTAATGTTGAGGTTAGGAAAATACTCATACCCTAAATATCATGAAAAAATTTAAATTATTTTTTTACCATGCAGAATATAACGGTATATATAAGTCTTGAAAAGGTAAAAAATTGTAGGTATTCCCCGATCGACCAAAAGGTCTAACTTGACTTAGCCATATACCTTGATCCGTCTGTCTTATTGAAATTAGCGTAGTTGCCGCGATATATAAGCATGGGCTTACAACGCCTCCGCATAATAACTGAAAATCTACCGTACTTTTAGGGAGGGGCACCGATCGTCTAACTAGTTTGGAACAGTCCCAGGAAACAAAAAGTATCGGCGTGCACGTATGTATTGGTGACAAATTCCATCGACTTTATTAAAGACTACGACCACCTTCGGAGCCAATGTTGCTTCGTTTTTAGAACACAGTTATTTTTGACTGAATTAAGAAATGTCACAATGGATCCTTTTAGACTGTTACCTTTCTTACACCCTACAATACGACTTGATAGGGATAGTGTTGCCAAAATTATGCCGCTTTAAAACCATTTATTGGAAGAAATGCCACGAACTCATTAATCGAGGTATACTATTCACTCCAATCACTAGCTACCTAAGTTACAATACCCATCAAAAAAACGAAGCATTTATTGAGACTGAGTCGAAACTCTACCTCCTTTCTTACTTGTTACTATTGTGTGTTCATTTTAAGAATTTTGGTATATTTTTTTCTTACCTAGAGAAGCTGAAGAGGGTGAGATTTTGCAAGGCAATGCACGTTACGAAGGCTACTCAATGGACTTGATTGACGCAATCGCGAAAAAACTTGAATTTAAATATGAATTCCAATTGGCACCAGACGGTCGCTATGGAAGTTATAATAAAGATACTAAACAATGGGACGGCTTGGTACGTCAGATATTAGATGGGGTAAGTAGATATCTCTCTGATAACTGCATAATCAGTTCAAATTAGTTGCTGTGTGTTTGTGTGCCAGAATGCTGATCTAGGTATTTGCGATTTAACCATGACATCGTCGCGCCGTACCGCTGTAGACTTTACACCCCCATTTATGACTTTGGGCATTAGTATACTTTACGCGAAACCTGAAGTGCCACCAGCTAATTACTTTTCATTTCTTTCGCCCTTCTCTGTTGATGTTTGGATGTACATGGCCACGGGTTTTCTAGCGGTATCTTTGCTTTTGTTTATATTGGCACGTATGGCTCCGGCCGATTGGGAAAATCCTCATCCGTGCAAAGAACCGGAAGAACTTGAAAATGTATGGACTATGACGAATACTACATGGTTAGCAATAGGATCAATTATGGGTCAAGGTTGCGATCTATTACCAAAGTAAGTAAAAATACAAGATCAAATAAGAAAAGTATATTTGCTTCGCAGCGTACTTTTGAAAACATGAAAAGAAGTAAAAACCACATTCGGGCAAGGTCGACCGTTAGACACTTCACATCACTTCGCTTAACAAGTCATTTATGCCTTTTCGTAATAATACACCAACAACATATACTGCATCATATTTTGATGTAAAGATATATTCTTCGTAAAAGCGCTTACATTGAATGACGCTCACAACATCAACTAACATGAGTCCAAACCAGCAAACTTAAGTTACTTGTCAAAGGTTTTATTATTTTAGACTTCCACCATAAAAAACTGCACATTGGTAGGGCTTGTTTTTCATAGGAGCACCTATGTACGGTGGGGTCTAAAAAGTAGGCCCCACAAATTCTCCAAATTCTTCAAATTCTCCACAATAAATTTTGATGCCACATTGCTGCTATGATTCAATTTGCATCATAAAATAAAAAAAATACACCTTCATGGTAATCTTTTCGCGCGCTGATGTCCAATAAATAGATCCAAATTTCATACAATTAAGCTTTATATCAAATTACTTTTACGAACCATTCTTCATCATAAAATATCAAAAACAGGATAACTTTGCCATATAGAGTCTTATATGTCACCAAAACCCTTGTAAGAGATGGGATTCAAAGAATAGACCTACCGGGTCCAAATTCGGTAAGGTTAAATTGGATGTCAAGTTATTGTTATAAACGAACTTTTATCAAGAAACATTGAAAATTAGTTCCTTTTACCATATAAAGATTCAGTTTCCGTAGAAGCAAAGGTATCCCGAGGTTGGACATAATAATGTATGGACAAACATCGAACGGGCAGAGGTAGGTGCAAGCTTTGATTCATTCAGAAAATGATCGTGAGTTGATCGATATAATAAAACATGAATCCATCTCAACCCCTTCCGAGTAGTAGATACGTCCACATAAGGTGTGGTACCGTGTACCATAAGTGATATAAGGTAAAATTATGAAGTTTGTCGCTAGTTACGGTTATTCTTTTTACAATGACCCAGTAAAAATTTGAAACAGTGCACGTCTTTGCATGCGAATCATACCTATTTTTGTCTAGAATATCACATGGCCTTTGCAAACAAGTTTCAGAGCAATATGTACTTCAGTGCAGTATTATTTTGTGTTATTATAACTACATTCTCTTAGAAGTTTTTTATATCCTTTAGGGCTGCGTCGACGCGTTTGGCAACCGGCATATGGTGGTTTTTCGCTTTGATGATGTTAAACTCCTACACGGCGAATTTGGCCGCCTTTTTGACTATGTCCCGTATGGGTTCTTCTATAAAGAGCGCGGAAGATTTGGCTGCTCAAACTAAGATCAAATATGGCGCTGTATTGGGTGGCAGTACTATGGGCTTCTTTAGGGTATTATTCAGAACCAAAGCATATTAATAACTATCTGAAAAAGTTTTTGCAATTTCCAGGATTCTAATTTTACTACCTATCAACGCATGTGGGCCGCAATGGATTCAAATCCCACTGTATTTACCAAAACTAATAATGAAGGTGCGGAACGTGTCTTAAAAGGTAAACGTTTGTACGCCTTTCTAATGGAATCCACAACGTTAGAGTACATCGTTGAAAGGCAATGCGATTTAATGCAGGTGGGAGGATGGTTGGATTACAAAACTTACGGCATTGCCATGCCATTTAGTGAGTCTTAAAGGCTTCGGATGGAATTTTTATATCTAAAAAAATGTGTATTCTAAATATTTAATCCAGACTCTCCGTACCGTAAGCAAATAAGTGGAGCTGTTCTAAAATTAGGTGAAGCAGGAACATTATCTGCATTAAAACGTAAATGGTGGAAAGAAATGCACGGCGGTGGTAATTGTACCGTAGCCGAGGCCGCGTCTTCCAGTACTCCTGAGCTAAAATTGGTAAATGTCGGCGGTGTTTTCTTAGTCTTGGGCATTGGTCTATTGTGTTCAATTGTAATAGGCCTGGTTGAGTTCCTATGGAATCTTAAAACTGTTGCCATAGAAGAAAAGGTATGCAAAAAAATGCCGGATATTTGTTCAATGACAGGAAACTACTTCTCTCCATTTTCTTATAGATTTCGCTGAAGGACGCTTTAAAATTAGAAACCATGTTTGCTTTAAAAGTCTGGATTACTACCAAACCGGTACGTGGTAGTTCTGAGAACTCTAGCTCAAGCTCTTCGTCCAGTAGCTCCTCTTCGCCGTCAATACACTCGAAAAAGTCAAGAGGTCTTTCTATTAGTCATAGCATGAGAAGCTTGAAGAGCTCTATACACGAAACCGTGCAAACCGCTGTTGGTGCTAAAATGCGCAAAATTGGCTCAATGTTCTCTTTGAAATCTGTGCATTCTGGAAAACCTGAAATCGAAATAGAACCACCCTCGGAAGTAGACGATAAAGCCGATAAAGAAGAAAAAGCGACACAAATTGAAATGGAAAACTCTCAAGAGCACCGACACCGTCATCATCACAAGCAAAGAAATCACTTGCATCCGGACGATATTGAACAAGATACTCAACGTGAACACAGAAGAGATAGCAAAGCTAGCAAAGCACATTTGAATGTTTGAAGACAAGGAAATAAAGAGGACATAGACTTAACTCCAGAATGATTTTTTAATAAACGCTGTCTTTAGGAAGTTTCTAAGAAGGAGCAAGAAAAAATAGTTAAAATTCATTAAGTAACTCCTTTGATTTGAAGTCCTTCGATTTTTTTTTATGGCCAGCCACTCACGCCATGCCGCTTGTATATGTGGGCACGGTGATGATCAGGAGGAGTTATAGGATGGAAAAGGGAGCAGTGAGCTTTCGATTTGAAAATAGAAACATCAGGTACGGTAGAAAAAACCACTATTGATAGCTTGTTCCAAAGGTGGCTAGTAAGGTTAAAAAACGACGAGTCGAAGTAGAGCGTTGTGCGATATGCTGTTAACTCCAGGACGAGTGGGTGCGCACGCTGAAAAAGTCGCGTAGCCCTGTTAAACTAATTGGTGGATACATTTTTTTATCACTGTAGAATGTTTGTCCTGGATGTACCTATACATAAGCACAACACAGCCCACATCAGGCCGGTGTTCCGGAGTTATCCGGACTTTTGGGCACACTTTCGCCACCCATGACCATCTAAGTCTTACGCTGTATGCGATTGAAAGCCTCCAAGCAAAATTTGGATGACCCCGCCCACACGTGCGAGTTATACTCTAATTTTGACCGGATATCGGCGGCGTGAATGATAAGAATATCGACTACAGTGAAGTATTTTCTGCACCATTTTAAAAAACCTAAAACCTTGACTACGTCTTTGGACACTTCGAACACACGTTCTGTCCAACGAACATCGTTTTGTATTCTCACTCCTTTGATAAATTCCTATTCAAAGATAAATATCTCTCATTAGGATACAGTTGGTCTCCATTTCGAAACAACTTTTCTTAGATTAATGAAAATATTCTAGCATTCATTTTCGTTTTTATTGGCATAGCTTTCCTAAAAGAAACAGATTTTAAAGGTCTTTTTATCCGTAAGATATTCATGATAATATTCCAAACTTCTTACTGTTATGTATGAGTTATTTATACAATGATACCTCCTATCTAGACAGCAGTTTTATATTGTTTTCAAATTTTTTTTGATATTTCTGCAAAGCAACTACGTATGTATTGCTTTTTCCCTACTTCTATCAAAGATCCTACTACATGCGTATGAATGTTAACTTAATTAACCTGAATGTCTGCACTGGTTGAACCAAACCCCGTACGATTAAAACTCCTGAGGCAGCAAAAATTATATTTATTTTTTTTGATCTTTTATTTGACCTTTTATACCAAATTTGGGATGAATGACTGATACATTTGGCAAATTGTTAAAAAGGATATTTGTAATCTGTCAATTTCCAACAAAAATGATCCAGTTTTACTTACCCCTAACAACATTTTACTGGGATGACAAATAATTCGTTAACAGTTACAACATTTTTTTTATCGCGATCAACTCAGAATCGCTTTGCGACCCAGTTTAAACTTGTCTGTGTGTCTGTCCGTTTTGTCGTCTTTGATTCTTATCTTTAGCCTGCAGGTCGCAAATTTTCAGGTTTTGATAAAATTTGATATACTAATTGATGTCTTTTTATATGATATTTGTAATCTGTCAATTTCCAAGAAAAATGATCCAGTTTTACTTACCCTTAACAACCCTTTACTGGGATGACAAATAATTCGTTAACAGTTACAACATTTTTTTTATCGCGATCAACTCAGAATCGCTTTGCGACCCAGTTTAAACTTGTCTGTGTGTCTGTCCGTCTAGTCGTCTTTGATTCTTATCTTTAGCCTACAGATCGCAAATTTCCAGGTTTTGATAAAATTTGATATACTGATTGATGTCTTTCAGCCAAAGGACGAACGCCATTGAAAATGGCTAGGATCGGATCTTTTTTTCACATCTAACAACTTTTCACAATAACATGAATAACTGTATTAAACTAAGTTGCGTAGGGTATATAATGTTGATTCGTGACCTACTATAATGTTTTGACATGAGAGTAGAAATAGAACGTTTATCTCGGGAAACTAAGCTCAAGACATTAGACGACGATCGCAAATTTTGCAAAAATAACCTTTTGTGTCCTTAATAGAGGCTTTGAATCTTCTCGAATATATGGAAAAAAAATTCATTTCTTGCAAAACACATTTTCCACTAAATTTCGCGCCTTTTTCGAAAAGCATCACCGGCATACTATGAGCACCTACTGGGACATTATAGGCTAACGTTTTACCCGTTGATTTCGTACTTAATAATAATAATACACTAACTACACTAATAATACACTAAGAGATGTCTTTAAAAATAACTTATATTCAATTAAAAACATTTCCTAACGAAAGCAGTGTGGCTTCATCAAGACGACCTTTGAAGGGATAAGAGGTTGAGGGCAATTCGATAGCCTTCAAACTAAATTCAATTAAAGTTGAAAGTTTGGAAGAAGTTTTTGGTGCTGATTACAGATTCACCTGGTTAATTATACACCTTCTCACCCGTAAAGTCTTTTTGACAAGTGCAGGAAAACATGCATTTTTGAGCTTATAATGGTGTACAAAAGGGTGTATTGGAGCGTGAAAGGGAATTTTCACGGTCCTGAGATTACAGAATAATAGAGTAAATAATGAAAGATTTCTTATAAAAAGAAAAGATGCTTCTAACGCATTGCGGAAAAACTTACTACAATTTTCATTCTTTTCATTTGGATTTTTTAAAAAGTATCTTTAAAGTAATATTCCGCAGAGTAGCAACGAGTTATTTTTTGATAAATTAATTGAAATATTTTTATTATGAGAATTCTGTTTTTTTTTTAAATAACTTTCTTCCCCACAATACCAGCGGGTCGCAGAGTTTCTTTAATTGCACATGTCTCAAGAGTCCAGTGTTATTATTTTGTAATATTTTCCAAAATAATTTTTTCCTCTAGCACTTAAGAGTACACTTAATCGCCTCCTCAAATATTATTATTTCACTTATTTTCCTTGTATCTCAAGAAAATTGTCAAAAAATCCCCTTTCGTGGGAGGCTGTTACAATGGTCTAACCTACGTAATTATCTTTAGTGGGCATTTTCACAATATGCATAATTTTTATGAATATTTGACCGCCTTATCACAATTAAACGTGCAATTAAATTACTTAAACAACGGAGCAAAAAATGTCCTTAGTTGGCTTTCCTCTACGATTAAATTTATTCTTTAATTTGATTACATCAAGTTTGTTAGATTTAAAATATCATTATCGAGGTACATTCACAGTTGGTTTACAGTGGATTGTTTCACAGTTTTCTTCTTAATGATATTCACATTTATATATTTATATTTATTTTTATATTTATATTTATATTTCTTCTCTAATCATTAAAAAGATAATTTCAAAATGATTGTCTATGTTAAACAAATTTAAGAAAAGAAAAGCATGTGATTACAGTTATGATGACAGTATATGTAAATGTGATCAGTGCCGAATCAAAAATCCCCACAAGTATGCTGAGGGCTTTATGTATACTACTTATGTACCCCACACCAGAACGGCTCGAGATAACCTCACCTTTTATTATACCGTCCGATACAGAATCGCTTTCTAAATCGATCGAAGCTTGTCTGTCCATCTAATCGTCTTTTCTCCTTCTGCTTAGCCTACAGAACACAATTTTTCAAGTATTTTAGTGAAATTTGTTACAACGACGTGTTTCGACCCAAGGGCGAACGCTATTGAAAATGGTTCGGATCGCACTACTTTCTCGGCCACGTCCTATATAACGTCTTATTTTAAAAAGTTTGTTGTATAAATAACTGTAGGGATTGGTGGGCCATGGCCCACTATAGTGTTTTTAATTAAAACGAATTTAAAATAAATCATTAGTCATTAGTGTGTGTGTGTGTGTGTGTGTGTGCTATACTCTTTGACATTAAAAGAAAATTATAACTATTATAAATATTTTAGCATTGAATAAAATTAAAATTAAACTATTTTGGATATTTAGTAAAAGTTAAATGCTCTTTAAAACAATATATGGAAATGTCTTTTTCCTTTCAATTTCTGTTTTTTTTTTTATACAAAAATTTAACTAATCGTTTAAAGTAATATTTGTTTTACTTCTCATTCGCTTTTTGTCATTCTTTGGCAGCTATGGCTACCGGTGGAAATTGAAGTTCATCAAATAGTTTACTGGGTGTGTCGATTGCATCACATAGCTTACGAAATTTTGCAGATTCTACTGAAGAAGAAATGGAATTAGATTTAAACCAAATTAAAAAAATTAAATTTTGTAATACATATATTTAAAATCTGTCTACCCAAAATAGTCAAATTTGACTTTTAATACCTGTCAAGGCTGTTATTGTTTGATCACCTTTAACAATGCTGGCGTACGAGTTATCTGGTACAATTTCAGAATTTTCTATTATAACTGTAACATCCTCTGCAGTATCGAATTTTAACTCATTGGAATATTCAGCTTGTGGACTTGTGGAAAGTGAAGTGGGTGTAGAGCTTCCTAATCCACAGCACTTATCTATATTAAGTTCTTTAATAAGAGTCAAGTTAATAATAATATTCTTCTGAATAGGTTTACGAACTTACCAATTACTCCTTCTAAAGTCCCACGTAGATCATGTACATGCAATAGTTTACAATTGCCTCCTTTTTCGGTATTAAAGTCATAGATATACAGGAAACCATCTTCGGAAGCTATCAGCAAGCGTGGTTCTTTTTGTATTCGTGCCAAGCCGCAGGCATGTTTTAGGCCTGGCTGAGCTAAGACGGCAGTGGCAAAAGCCCGATCTTGAGCTAAGATATCACCAAGTTGAGAGGGCAGCAGGTACGACGTCACAGCCTTTGTTAGGTAGCCACTCATTAACCAAGACTGGCTACCGCAGGTACTAGGAGTGGGTGCGTTTTGAGTGGCAAATTGTAAAGAATTCGGAACACTATTATTATCCTGGCTATCATTTTCTTTAGCCAGTTTGGAGTCTTCATGATCTAAAATGTAGGGAAATTTATTTACTAAAAAATTTTTAATAAATTTATGTATTTTATTTACCAGTTTTAGGTTTCGCTTCAGCCAACTCTATCGCTCTCGAGTCCACCTTAAAAATATGCACCGTTTCTGTATTCGAAGAGGCACACAAATATTCACCATTGTTTGAGAATACCAGCGATGCTATACGCACACAACGTTTCACTCCTCTTCTAAATTCCTGAATCCGTTGACCATTTTTCACGCAAAATACTCTTATCACTGTTCCACGTTCTGAAGCCGTCGCCAGCAAACTACCGTTCGGACAGAAACTCAAAGCCGACAACACACTATCATGAGCTTTTATTATTAAACCAGTTTTCATTTTATTGACATTAAAAATACGCAGTTCGCCAGTCGATGTACTGATAGGAAATGCTAAATGGGAATTCAACGATAGCGAGCACAAGCCCAATTCATTTGGTGGAATATTTTTAATTGAATTCAAAACCTTCATATTACGTATATCGTGAATATGTATATCTTTGGCCAAACACACCACCAAACGGCAACGATTCATACGTATACAAAGTATATCGGAGGGATAAGAACAATTGCATATCTCTTGTTTCTTTTTGAAATGCAACATTCTTAGACATTTCGGTTTTAGATCAGTAACCAGCACAACCAGTGAACTATTAAATAAACGCTCAACTATTCGTATATTTTCCGAATTTTCCGTTGAAAAAATCTCATCAATTTTATTACCAGCACTAATTGAAAATAAACGGAATGAGTTGCTTGTTAGAACAGACACGGAGCTGAAAAATAAAAAAAAAGAAATAACAATAGTTTTAAGAAGTATGTAATAATTTGCCATACAAATATTAGAAAAAAAAAAATAAAACTTAAAAAAAAGAAAATTATCTCAGACGGGATTTGAACCCGCGCTCCTAAAGAACGGCCATTGATGCATTCATTAGAACTTCTCTTTGTTTTTTAAATATTCATTGATTTTATATTCTCAGAAACAATTCAATGGTCGTGGGTTCAAATCTCAAGTGCGGTAGAGTTTTTAATAATAATAATATTAATAAAAATAAAGCCGAAAGCGTTAGATGCTAGTGCTTTAAGACTTTGGTCTTAGAATTTATTCTCTGGCTAAATTTATATAATAATAATAATAATAATAATAATATTCTCAGGAAAATACAAATTTATTAAAACCAGTGCAAATCAGAAAAGTTTCCGTATTTTTAATTAACTTAAGGGCAAACTGGGACACTTATAAATGAGGGCCAACTTAAGTGAAAGTATCGAAAAATTTTCTTCTGTTTTCTTCAAACAGGAGACATAATTATTATTATTTTAGAGAATATTTACGGGATTTTCAAAAGGAATCTAACGATTGGAAAGAAATTAATTTCAATACTAAATAGCACAGTTATATGTTATAATCCCAACAGATAGCATCGCTACTTTTAATGTGATGTAAAGGCAACAATGAGGGGATCTGCCTAAAACTACTTGCCATTTAAATCGTAAGCTATGAGCAAATTTCTCCTCATGTTGAATGTTTCTGCCTTCAGTAGATGGCTAATTGTTTATTAGATACTAAAGTTTGTTTAATGATAAAAAATTTCATGTTAACATGCGTGCATGTCGCCGAGAAAGCGAGTAATATAATATGAGCCGCTTGAAGCCGAGTAAGGTCGCATGACTTCAAGTAACAAAAAAAAAAGGCCAAAAAGGATCAGTGACAAAAAGGACAAGTGAAGCGACTTTTTATTCTTCTTTACCTACGATAGGCTTTCTCTAAGCTTTGGGGGCATATCAATTCGGTCTATCTTTCGTACTTGTAACTTTATAACATTTGAATATGAAATTGAGCCAACAGCTATTGTTGTATATATCACAAGAAAATAATCAACCAAGTTTTTCACTTAACTGACATAAGTCGGCCGCTGAAAGATCTCCACACTTAAGTCATTTTCAATTTGTTCTCCTTGAGGGACGAAAACTAAGCGCTCCATGGATTCACATCTAATCTGCGTCAAAAACAAACTTCAGCTGGACTGAATCGTTCAGTGTAGAGCTTAGACTTAATATTTCTTTTCATTGTTATATTCGCTGATTATGCTTTTTCATTTGCCATAATTTCCAACAATCATCTTTTTAACGATGTTTTATGATCTTATGAAAATTATTACGCTTGTTACAACGGCATTTTGGCTAATGACACGTCCTGCTTTTGTAATGGCCATGCCTTGTTTGCATGTTTGAATTTATATGTAGTGAAACAAATTTGTATATCTGACTATGTAAAATGAATAAGCAAAGTTTTCCTATTTTGAACTAGTTTCAAAGCTACTTTTACACAACTAGCGGGCAGTATATTGCGCGACTGACTTACTTTTATTATAATCGCAAAAAGAACTAAAATACCTAAACCCCCTGGTAACACAAGTATTAAAAATAAAAGTGCACTTGAATTGACAAACGCACTTATATTTCCACTTATGTAACCACGGTCTCCACCTTCAATCTGTCGGGTTCAGACGAAGTTTCGTAAGCAGCTTGGTCTTTCGCTTAACGAGTAGCAAACTGCGACTGTGTCCTCATTACTTCTTTTCTAAAACTACTTGAAATTTATTATTAACTGCCCTCTCGGGCCTTCAAAAATTGCCTTAGTGGACGGTATTGCACGTCCCCATGGCGGGGTATTGGTTAAAGTTTTCAACTAGCAATAATCGCACCTCGGTAGAACCTCATTGGTTACGATATCGCCTCTGCGCAAAGCTGACCTTAACTTGAAAAACATTCATCTCTTATATAAAATTAAACATAAAACGAATGAGAATTATACGCTTAAAATGAGTATACAAGCATTAAGCAATAACTTTACAGCATAATTTTTAGGGATGAAATACAATTTTTTGTGTGTATATGTGTATTTTCAATAACAAATATTCAACCTACGTTCAATCGTTATGCACACACTTGAAAGACCGAAAAAAAATAAAGAAAGAAAGAAAGAAAGAGAAAAAGCAACAGTTAATGTGTTTCGTTTTTATGAGCAAATATTGCAAAAATCAAACAAACATTAGAAATTTACTTTGATTTTTACTCATGTTCTTATCAAACATTACAACGGATGTGTTACGGTTCACTTTTTATTTTTATTTTCGTTTTTTTTTTTTTTTTTTTAATTTTGACAAAAACCTGCTTTTTAAGATTGCCTTAATCTACACGAGTTAAAAACAAAAAAAAAAAAAAACAGGTCGTGCGATTATTCGCTTATGTTTATATAAGTAAATGAATGCATAATGAGGTCGCGAAAGCTATGATTGCTTTGCAAGCAAAAGCAAAATCTTCGAAAATAATTGAATGAATGAATCATTGTTTTAGTGAAAAAGAAAAACAATTTGTTTAAAACAGCAAATTATTACTAATGAAGAGAGACATTGTGGCGCCTATGGAGTATATTTAAAATTCATTTATAACTAAATGTAAATATTTACACAACCTTTCCATTGTTTTCCATTTTGTTTGTGTTTTTTCTTTTTTTTTTTTTTCATTGAGTATTTATACTATTTTTTTCTTTTTTATACGAACACGTGATATTAATAGTTTGTTTTCATGACAAAACGTGCTCTGCACAATAAACTAATAAAACCAATTTTTTTTAAGTATTGATATAAACAGACAATGTATAAAGTAAACAATGGAATAAATAAGTAGCTTGGGCTATAAAATTTCCACAGATATGTATACCGTTATAAGTTAATATCAATACGTAAAATAAATTTGCAAACGTTATGGGAAACTTGAGCTACCAATCTTCTTCTTCTTTTTTTTTTTTTTGTAATTACACTGCTATACAAGGCCAATTGCGGATGTGACTGTTGTTTTGTTGTTTCAAGTTCTTATTATTATTAGCGATATCAGTTAAGGCGTGGTTTTAAAGACGAGGAGAGATATTAGAAAGTTATTTGCCCAGAATTATGTATGCGGGTCATATTTTGTCCGATTGCTGGCAGCTTTATCAGAAACTTTCGTGCCATCACAAGTGGATATGAGCTATACAAACGTATATCACGAAGATGCCTTCAAAGTCTTATCTCATATTCTTTTTAGGCAATTGAAGCACACACCTCCTTCAGATGACTGGTTTTTGGCTGTAGTAATGGGGTCACTATTTGGAAATCTCCCCTGACTGACCACTTGCGTTACTAGGCATAATAAGCTTATGCAGATGTTCGTAACACTTGAAGACTTGGGAAAAAATCATTTTGTAAATCGATCGAAGCTTGTCCGTCTCGCTGTCCGCTTAGTACCTGCCCATTTTATTCAACCTACAGGCCGCAATTTTCGAGATATCTTGATGAAATTTGATACCCTAACGTGTTTTGGCCCAAGTGCGAACGTTATTGAAAACAATTTGAACTGGAACACTTTTTCGATTAATTCTCACATTAACCCTATTTTTGTTTGTTATAAGAAAAAATAGCCTCACTTTCAGAATTTTGCTACAAAAACCGCTTAGCAACAGTATTTTGGCATTGTAAATTGGTGTAAAAGTTTTGGATCGGATGGGGCAACTCTTTGGATGATTTGCCATACAACGATTCCAAGAAACTGATGGTGGGAAACCTAATTTTCAATATTTCTCGATAAAAACTCGTTCATAATAATAAAAGTTGACATAAAAAATAACCCTAACGTATTGGGACCGCGTAGTTCTATTTTTTGCATCCCAACCCACATAAGCCTTTACATACCAAAAGGGAGTAATTTTTAAAATCTTATAACTAAAATTGGTCCTTATTAAATTAACCATAGGGAATTTCGCTAATGTAGAGCTGTTTTTGAGAACGCAAAGCATACGATTCTAATGGCGATAAAGTTTTATTTATGGTTTATTTGGAGGGAAACAACTGAAAAATAACAAAATCGGTGACGAGACAAATTTAAACCACATTAGTTGATGTTTTGAGTGTCAATTTGTGTGTGTCAGGTTTTGATGTACAATTTAGAAAATGAGTGAATTACTGCATTAGTCGAAATGGTGTAGAATATGTAATGGTCGACACATACACTCCTACTCGTTATTAAATAAAACATACGGGTGATTGTCAAACACTTTTTCTTTGTTCTTTATTCGAACTGTTAAAGACAAAAAAATTGATGGAGAAATTTTTGAAAAATTTCCATATACCAAGAGTAAAGGACGTTATGGGGAACCTAAACGCCTGCTAGAATACTTGAACTTTTTTACTTATGAATGTATATTTACCCTGAACCAATTAATAGACAGGTAATCAAATTGACCTATTAACACGTTCAGGACTAACGAGCAAACTCTTTCACTCTCACTCTCTCCAGTCTCTCTCTACTAAAAGTTCACCCAATGTTATACATTCCCAAAAACTTTGCGATTTTCAAATCTTTTTATCTGCCCGATTCCAACAATTTGTCTATCATTCACTGTTGAACACAGACACGAACTTTAACTCCGCATTGTTTTGAAGGCATATTGGCCAACACCAGCATTATTCGATTTTTTTTTTTTTTTGATAATAAGCAGCAACAGATACTTTTCGTTTGTCTTTTCTTATCAAAAATTATTTAATTTAATTTATTTTCGCTCCTTTGAATAAATTTAAAAATACCTTTTATTTCTTAATATAAAAAAGTTAATGTAAAGAAAAAAAAAATTTCAATATTATTGAAAACAGAAATCAATTGATTTAAAAAAAAAAAAAAAAAAGTTCTTATTTTTTATTTTCAGTAATGACATCATTTTAGTTTAACAATTAATTTTAAAAAAGTAATTAAGTGTTATTGCAGTTCGTACAAACATGTTTGCAAATAAAACCAAAAATATTTATTTATTTACATTTGTATCTAACGTAACTAATGCGATGAATAAAAATACCAAATACCAAAGAAAACAAAAACAACAACATTGTATCTAATAAACAAGAAAAATCAAGTACATAAATAACATAAAATGTGAAGAGAGCTTCGTATGAGAAAAACTAAATATTGTTATGGCATATGAGAGTTGAAAGATGAGAGGAAGTTACCCATTAATAGTAAAACACACACAAAATCACTATCTAACATAACGTATTGTTCATCTCTGTTTCGCTTTGTGGGCAATTGTGCTTGCTTTTGTACTCACATCTCGGAACAGCTGACTACAAGATAAAGCTTTTCACTTTTTCACTTCATTTACTTATAAAATCAATTATTTGTATATACAGCTCTTAATATGTATATACAATGTGTAATGTTATCTTAATGTATATTATAATCTTCTTAATATAAAGATTTTTTTTTCATTAATATTTACTTTGCTTATTCACTTTGTTTCACCCTATATTAAGTACTCTGATGAAACTTGGACACTTCAAGAAATCAAAAAGTTTATTATCTCACTCATTGTATTCATCTACACGCATTCATACATTTAGCGTTACATTCACACAATTTCAAAAGTAGCGCTAGCTGCCCTCGGGCAGGTAAAGCCTTAATTCCATCTGTGAATTGGAAGATTAAGATCAATGCTTGATTTTTTAAATGCAAACATTTAAACGCTTTCTTAAGCTATCTAATAAAGATATAAGCTAAGTTACGCACACACAGTTAGTAACAGTTAATAATAAAATAAATAAAAACGCTATGGGAGGGCCACACTTCACCAGCAAATACTCTACACCATACTCCAGCTATTGACATAAACGTTTTTCAAAATAAGACATTGTATGAGAAGGGCTCGAAAAAGTGGTCCGATTCGAACTATTTTCAATGGCGTTCATCCTTGTATCAAAACACGTAAGTGCACCAAATTTCATGACATTGTGTCAACAATTGTGGCCTGTGGGTTGACCAGAAGAAAACAGGACGGATAGACAGAATAAACATATAACATAGGACGCGAATAAACATATAAACATTACCAAACACATGCAAAGTTGAAATCGGAAGCATTGGCATCCCGATTAACCGATCATTTTTTTACATGGAATTGTCAAATATCTGCCGAGGGAAATATTTTGAAAATTCGGACTTAGCAGTTTTTTGACATTATTTTAACAACTTTCAAATTTCATCTACAGTATATGTCCGGCTTTCCTTGTGATCAGGAGCTTTTTAAAGCGGAGTTTACATACTTATATATCTTACTGAATAAAATCAAAAGTAGGTAAAGAAATGTTTACGAAAAATCAAGAACACTTTTTCATTATAATCACAGTACAATCACAAACAAGTTAAAGTGTTACAGGCGGGCAAGCCGTTGCTGTATATACCCTACGCTACTCCGCCTAACAGAACACTTACCTATTTTCCTTATAAAATATCAAAAATTACACTTCATCACCTTGCAAATACTTACTTTTTATGGTAATCCTCCCACGAAAGGGGGCCGAAGTGAAACAACTTTAGCTGTGCTCACCATAAAATGACAAAAATTAGACCTTGTTTTTATAAGATCTGTTACATGGGAGGAATACCAAAAATTACGATCTATATCTATCCGATCTATACGATCTATATCTATCTATATAGATCTATATATCCTCTATTTATTAATAGATCAGAATCGATAGAATGTTTTCTAGCGATTCCTGTCGCGAAATTGTAAATATTACAATTTCATATAAAAACTTTTATTATATTGCGTTTTATACGGTGCGCGTTCGTAAAAATAATCCCATCCAATCCATTCTCAATAGTATTTATCCTTAAGTCAAGATATTTATAAGAGCATACCAACTCTCATCAAACCGAAGGTTGAAGATAAAATCCGATACAAGAATACATGCACACACGGAAAGACACGCTTAAATGGACTCAGAGAGCTGCCTTCAGTTAAGTAGTGTAATAACTGCCGGGATCTACCTCACATCCAGCTGGGTAGTAGCATCAATGGTAATAGTTGTGTAGGGTGTAAGACCTAACAACCCACGCTAATCTCATAAAAAGTGTGAGGAGCTCAAGTATTCAAAGTGAAATATTGAAAGAGAGGAACAATGCAAAAACATCTGTTTTAGAGAAATATAAGCAGCACTTCTATACGTTTTATAAGAAGCATAGTTGTTAGAAAATTATGTTTTTTTTTTTTTGTTTTGAAAGTAAACAAAATTATTTGTGTACAATTTATTCGACAAAATAACATGGAACTCTCCCTTTGTTTACATATATGTAAGCAATCGACGCCCCCCTCTTCGTATACATAACAACAAAGTAGTAAAATTTAAAATGATATATAAAAGTCTGTGTTGCTAGGGTAGTGTTGCTCTCTTCTATTTTGAATTACTTTACTTCACTTCTCATTCCACTTGATTATTCCTTATTGTAAGTAATTAAATGACCTTCTTACATATTGTATGTGAATTTTTTGTTGTTATTTTTTTATTCACTTTTTCAAGGCTTTCCAAAATCAAATTATATTTTTATCTATTTTTTTTTTTTTAAGTTTCCTTTCAATTTTTCGTCAACTTACGTAAAATCTTGGTTGAAATTCATTTTATATTCTTCAGCCATTATTATAGAATTTTGCTTTTAAACACTTCTGGATGCAAAAACAAACTTTGTATTATAAATATTTTCTTTAATATTTTTCCTTTTGTCTAATGTTTAAATTTCACTTTGCTTTGCTTTTTGTTATTTTGAACAAAATTATATTATAATAGATTTACTTTCTATTATTGCACTTTTGTACTGTTGTTGCCTTCTTACTTTTTGTTTATTACTTGACTTTCGCACAAAAAAATTGTAACTAAAATAATTTCTGCTTGTTTTATTGGTTGTGATGTTATTTATTTTTTTTTTTATTTTGTTTTGTTAGCTAAATTCTCTAAAGCTTCTCTCTATCTCTGCCTCTCTCTCTCGCACCATCTCTATTTATTTTTTGAAAACAAATGTTGTCAACTCGCCATTCTGCCAGAAAGGTAAGCTTAATAAAACTTTAAAAGTAAAGGTGCCCAAGCTGCATAACCAAATCAGCTGATTGTATATTCTCAACAGGGCAATCCAGGTGAATAATTCCTACATGCGAAATATTAACTATTTTTCAAATGTTTAATTTTAGCACAACAAATTTTTATTTACTTGCTCGCGCGACTGTGTTCAAAAAACTCTATCGTACTTGAGATTTGAACCCGCGCCACCTATGAGTGGTTAGTCGCGATGCTTTGCCTTGGGCTAGTCAAATAATCCATTTTAGAATCTAAATCTTCTACCTTATTAAATTATATAATATAATTCACAGTTCATCATAGACGTTAAAAACGACGAACTGAGAGAATAGAATTATAGTTTTTCACTATTATCGATCGCCAAGCATTGTTGCATGATTGCAACGACCTAGGCGTTCACTCTCAACCCGGCTTTACATCGACTGCCGATGTGTCTGTCTCTGTACTAGATGTGTACATGTTTTTTTCTCCTTTTTTTTCTATTTTTCTTTAAATGCTTTATAAGAGTTACTAAGAATACTTAGCATAACATTTATTTTGAATAAACTTGAGCTGTTAATTTATTTTATCTGAATTTCATGTATAAATAAATAAGTAAATAAAAACCATATCTCATTGAATGTGAAATTGAATCGCATGATTAAACTTTAAATGTAACACTAATGTATCTTTATCGGTTCTTGCCATTCAAACTACCTTTCGTAATCCTTCCTTTGTTTATTTATTTATTTATATATACATATATATAAGGCTCTTCTACAATTTCTATGAGCTGAGTACAAATTAATCTAAGACTTGAAATATGGACTTTATTCTGTAAAGTACATTGGGGTTAACCGACTTAAATGATACAACTTTTATATCCTACTTGTGGTACACGCAGAAGGGCTTAAGATAATTAACTAGTATAGGAAAAAAAGAAAAAGTTATGCATTTTAATTAACAGAAGCCATGGAACAGTTTTCTATTTCCGCATTGTACTATTAATTAAATTAAAATACTAAATTGTCTACAACTAGTCACAATTTCAACTTTTAAATAGAAATCAATTTGCAATTGATTTATTATAAATTGAAATCAGCAAACAGCTGCTAAATGGAAGCTCTTTGTTAACATTAAAAACGAATTTAACAAAAGCAACCCTGATTAGCATTTTTCTGTTTGCTTTTGCTTGCTTACCTTTTTCATCAACATTGTAGTAAGAGAAAAAACTGACATTTTTACATTAAAATTGACGAAGTGAAACTTTTTTCTGTTTTTTATACTTGCAACAAATTTTTCTTTAGTTTTTTTTTTTTTATTATTATTATTTTATGTTCTTTTCTTCAGTTTGCATTAAGAATAATTAAATGTAGAATTTCAAGTGCTTTTCTATAGAAAATGTATTCAGAGAAAAGAAGAAAAATTTCGCAGTGGTGAAGTCAAGAAAAGCTGAAAGAGGAAAATTGTGTAATTTGTTCCACAAATATTCAAGCGCTTAGCTTTGCTGATTAAATAGTTTTTGTGGAGCTATGCACATGGAATGCTATTTAAAGTAAAAAAGAAAAGATAAATTTTAAGAAAAAAACAAAAGTTCGGTCTTAATTGAAAGAAAGTGTAAACAAGTTGTAACAAAAATGCCCCTAAAATTTCTTAAAAAGTATCGTCAATATAATGTGACTTCAAAGAGCCTATTTGTCATCTCGGTGCATCATTTATTGGGTAAGAAGTACTGCAGTCTCCTAAAGTTTCCCTAACTTTAAAAGTGGATAAACTACTGTAAGCAAAAAAATAAGCCTGTGTATGTATGCGAGCGCGTTTATTTCGTTATGCGGGAGTCATGTTCGCATAAAAAAAAAGTTAAAAGTGTGTGTGTGAGTAGGAATTCATTTTTATAAGGCATAACTTATTTATCTTGGAATTTTGCTTTTATTGGCATTGTCTACGCAGTCGTTAACGTATGCAGTTGTGTTTGTATATATGGGCATATTCGAAAAGTGCAAGTGCGTTGACGTTTTTTTCTTCATCTTTTTCTTGTCTATGTACTCCATAATATAGCAACACCATTGTTGGCTTGAAATATCTACGTATCTGTGTGTATATTATTGACACAAGTTGGTGTCGTGTCGCATTTATAGCGAAATAGCAAAGTACAACAACAAAAAAAGAGAAAAAAATTCCTATCGCATGAATGCGCAAACGCCGCTTTACAGTTGTAAAGTACAGAAACGAAGCCAACAGATTTTACCGACACGTTCGAAAAGCAAGAAAAAGAAAAAATTTTTATTCATATGGATTTTTCTGTTATACCATACATCTTTTGCTCATAACGCCGAAAGTGATTGAATATACAATGGCAGATGCAAAAATGTTGAATGTCGCTTCCGTTAATCGTACTTGCTCGCACATCAATAATTATCACCATCATCATCATCATGATCATCATCATTAATCACCTGACTGAAAAAGTAAATCTCTCAGAAGACTCGTAACACAGTGAAGCAATGCGTGAGAAGTTATATATTTAAAAAAGTCGATTTTCTTATATTTTCTCTGATTGATGGAACTTTCTTTTAAACTCAGTTTTTATACATAAGTGAATATTGAATGAATGAAAAATATTTCTTGATATTAACTAATGGAAAGTTAAATACTTTAATGTAATATGATCATATATCAAAAATTGTATATGTGAGAAGAGTGATGAACAATATTTCTTTCGAGCATCAGTTTGTTTTACCTACACAGAAATGGGAAGATTCTAACCCGTCACCGAAGAATGAGGGGTATATTCATTTTGTCGCAACGCTTGCAACCCCCGGAAGGAAGCTCCAGAGACCCTACAAAGAATACATATTCCTGAAGTGAACCTATCGACTTCAAATTTGGTGGAAACATTGAAAGCCTTTGCACGCTGGTTGGTACTGAAAATGGACCAAATCAGTCAGAGCACAAGGGCGCAGTGAAGCGTAAATTGAACGTAACTGCGTTTTTCTAAACAAAGTTTTGGGGGCTTTTGCTCTTTACTCACAAATTATAAAAGATAGAAAGAAGGCTGAAATTTTCCACATCTACTTAACGAAAAACTCTACTATTTATGGGCAAATATGGAAAAAATCGGCCATGCCCACATAAAGCTTTTTTCACTTTTTTGAGTTTTTATGCTTATTAATCGTAAGGTAAACTGGACAGAATTTTTAAAACTGTTTTGTGTATTCCTCCATTTATCGCACATAAAATGTGGTACAATACCCTTGACGTGGGTATCACATAAAAGGGCTTGGAGAGTAGAATTCAAAAAGCTAATTGTAAATTAATTTTGGTGGATGTCGCGACGTGATAGATTAATTTTTCTTACTACCTTTTAATGAAGGCAGAGGTGAAAGACAAATTTTGTCCCATTCACTTTTTTTATGACAATAAATAAAAGCATGAGGCGCCAAAGATTTTATTGGTGGTGGATATGCTACACTCTGCTCCAGCCGAATATAACTTTCTTGCTTATTTCGATATTCCTTTATTTATATGTTTAATCTTTTAACCTCGGGAACACCTCAGATCATCTTCGCCGCTTATAACATCTACAGGCGCATATGATCTAATTATCCGGCGTATTTTAACCATATTTTGCTAATTAATTTACAAAATATATGGATAATGAATACATAAGTAAAAAAACCAATTTTTGTCGGAAAAAGTTCGAACGCTTTTGTAACTTTTTCAAGCCGACATTTAAATTTTCAGGTATATTTATCACGGACAGAGGGACGGATAAACGTGTCTACATTGATTTTGATTTTGGTGATGGATTTTATCAACATCAACCAATATTGCATATGCTTTATAGGGCTTGTGGCTGTTAAAAATGTTCTGACGAAATCAACACATGCTTACCCTTTGACAGAGCGTATAAAAACGAAACTTTTAAATGAAAAAATCTTTTTCGCAACAAAGTGTGCTTCCTATATGCCACCTAATTAAAAATAATAATAAAGAGCTAAGATTCAGTAGATCTAAATGCATATGAAGTCAAAGTTGGAATTGTTTCTTCTCTTTGCTTAATTTAATTTAATTTGATTTATAACAATAATTCACCGACGTAATAAGACTATAGGTTTTTTATAGTTCAGTCAATTAACATCATTTCGAGGGTTGTTATATACAACACTTGAGAAAGATTTTAATAGCAGTATTAAGCGCAAACACTAAACCAGTACGATAGCTGGAAACAGTACGTATGTATGTATATAAAGTAGTAAAGAATCAAGTAATAACAAACAAACTTAATTTTGATTAAAATCAAAAAGTATAATAACTTCTTTGTTTAAGGTGGTAAACCACAGCAAATTTTTCAAAACACCTTTTTTTCCTGCTTAATGGACGCCTGAGAGCCTTTAGAATGCGTTGGAAAAAATTCATAAGTCGCAAACAATTTTCTACTCGAAGTTCGGCGATTTCCCAGTTGGACATGGGGACAGACGTTGCTGTGTGTAATTTCCAGAATGGCCTAACTAATCTTCTACCATAAATGCAAATATTGCAGATGGATATTTGCACCGAATCATACCATTTTTTGTCTTGAGACCGAGGCCAACCGGGTTAAGGGAGCTGAGTCTGCTTTGATCTATTTTGCAGCAAAAGAGCCACATTGTAGCAAATAGTCAAGGAAAGAGAAGAGGAGGAGTATTGAAACTTGGAAGGCCTATTTTATGATCCTGGAATTGCGCCAAATAGAAAGAAAAAAGAAAAATTTTTTATAATAGGAAAACAAGTCGATCACATTTTCGAAAATTTTAAAGTCGTTTTTTCCGAAGCACGATTTTTCCGAATGGCATGCACCACAACTCAAACAATTTCCATTTTTTTCAATCGGACATCTCTACATATTTCTGTAGATATATGGAAGAAGATTAAATGATTTTTTTTTTTTTCTTTTTAATTGAAATTCGGGCCAGTTATGATGCGTGCCGGAGTGCTTCTTAAACGAAGAATGGCTCCAGCGATTGGTTGCAGTGTTGTCATTTCTTTATATTTTTCTAAAATAACCTTTTTTTCTTTAATACTCCAAGATGCGATTAACAAGCTCCTAAAATTTTATTATTCAACTACCTTCCTAACTGTACCAAAAAAATTGTTAAAAAACCTCCCTCTTTTTAGGCTGTTACAGTGGGTTACGCCTTAAACCAACAACCAAGGATTTTACCTTATTAGGTACCTTATTAGGTAGGACCGTTAGCGAAGAGCGATCATGAAGATGTCATCTATGTTTTGGTTAAATGAAATTCATAGGTCTTTTGGGTGCAACATACGTCAGTTGGCTTAGAGCATATATATTAATAATATAGATAATAAAGATAAGGTCTGTTTTTTGGCAGACTAACTTTATTTTTGAAAATATAATCAAGGTTACTGTACACATTAACACTGGGAAAGGTACGAATAGAATATTGGGACATTTAGTTTAACTTAATTTTAATTTGGTTTCACTGGAAATATGGGAAAATGATAGTCACAGTTTTCTTGAAATGTTAGGAACACTATTAACACTTTCAATCTTTGCACTTGTCATTGGTATCGTAGATAGGTAAGCAAGGTCAAATGTACCGCTCAGTCAGGGTTGCATTTTTTATTTATTATCTATTATTATACGCAATACACTATATTTCATGATCAGAAGGGGCTCCCAAAGTGCAAAACATTAAAAAATCATCGAAAGCATATAAGAAATCGAAGAGAGATCGACTGGTTATATTTGGAAGCAAAACGAGTTGATTAGTTCGGAGCCAAGCGGTACTATTAGTCAATCTCGTAATTTGTTAGCACGAAAATAATTTAAATGAAGATTAATATCAGAGTCAGCACAAAGAGATTTATTTCATAAGACATTGAAAATTCACGTAGATCATGGAAATATCAATCGTATTGTGGTTGTTATTGGAATCATATATTCGCAAGATGAGCCATTTATAGGCAGAAACACCTCGACCTTTCTTAACATAATAACCAAAACCTCAATTTCTTCGCGAAGACCCGTTCCTATCATATTGTACTTGACTAAAATTCATAAATTCATTGATCAATTTCCAACTTAATTCATGTTTTAATTGTACACAGAACCGAAGTTAGTTATATATAATAATAGATTTTCGCTTTAGTAAAGTGTTGAGCATTCAATTGGCGTAATGACGGGGACTTGTAAGTATCATTGACACTCTTCAAGATGATCTTAATATTAGTCAAGCGGTTGGTGCATTTACATTTGAAACATCACTGCACCTCCACTCCATTCTACACTCTGCCTACACTGACGTCCGAATTCTGACCAGCAGCACAAGGAAGTCATGAGTAATTTTTCTGTTTTTAGCTTACTTGACTTAAGAGCCTTGTTTCATAATAAAATTAATTTTATTTTTTGCTTCGGAATACCAAAGTTAACGGAAAGTCACGAAAGTTATACAAGCTTTTCTCTTATGACTAGCAACTGGTACCCCTTTTCGCCAAGAGCAAGGATTTATGGAAAATATGCAATAACAATTTCGATAATAGTACTATAAGGCCGGCCAGACCCCGTCTAGTTACCCCGTAAGATCTTAAAGCTCCTAAATGAATATGCTTCAGCAAGCTAAGCATCTACTAAGCATCGGAATACGATCCATATCTTTATAGTTAGTAGTATAATTCGTTATTTTAGTTCTTAGGTGTAATTTTTTTAGAGCACAAATATACTCTTTAAGCAAAGATGTCGCAAATGTAGACTTGTCTTCTGCATCACCTTCGTTTTCATTCTGACAATTCTGTCTTTTGTCTTGATTGGTCTTTTCATTCCCTTCTTCCTTTGGGTTTTGTTATAATTGGTAGTTCAGTCCTGATCATAAGAATTATTTTTTTTATTTTATCTGCACACTTATGCAATTTGTGGTGTATAACTCTCGATTTCAACTGGCGTAAGAGACATTCAGTTGTGGAAATTAATTTTTTTCCTCCACGATCTCTTCATACCTTTTGTGATATTTAAACATGTCACTCATCCATTCATTGTAACTTTCCTCGCAACATCTTAATTTCAATTTCACGTTTGGTGAGCGATGGTGAGCAAAATTCAATTTATTATACCCATCACCGAAGGATGGGGGGTATATTCATTTTGTCCAAACGTTTGCAACGGACAGGAGGAAGCATCAAAGTCCCCAAAAAGTATATAAATTCTTGATCAGCATCAAATTATAAATCGATTGAAGCATGTCCTTCTGTCTGCCTGTCAGTCTGTGTACTGTCTATTGTAAACATTTTCATGGCCGCAAAAATGAAGCTATCGACATTCAATTTGGCATAAATGTTGGAAGTTTCTCCATGCAGGTTGGTGTTGAAAATGGGCCAAATCGGTCGAAGGACCCGCGGACAGCAGCAGGTGAACTGAGAACACCTCTCTTTTGTATGAGAAATTTGTTTTTTTGCTTTTTACTCTTAAACTATTGCAAATAAATGTACAAAAATTAGAAAGCATTTTCTATCGTCGAGGCTGTAGAATTTGTGCACAAAAATGGGAAAAATTGACCACACCTATCCATTGTTACAGTGTATCAAAATTGAATTACTTTTTTTAATATCTTCACAACGCGCAGAAGCAAGCTTCAAAAACCCCAGTATGCAATGCCTTGGTCAGTTTCCAATTTGGAATGCACCTAAACATTTCCGTCTGTTCGTCTGTCCATCTGTCTGTTTGCGCAACATTGTAGTATTTGTGGTAAACGTTCTCCCGTTAGCGAAAATGAAGACATCGCCTACAAATTTGCAAAAGAATTTTGGAATTGACCTAAACTTTACAAAGCCCACATGCCTCTACGGCAAAAATTTTTATTTTCAAATTAGGAGAAGTCAACTGCGCCCACCCCATATTATGCAGTAGTTTGTTCTTCTACTTCTGTATTTTTTTTGGGTTAAACGGTGATGGGCATAAAAGATTCGGTCTCGACCGAATTTAATTTTCTCACATGTTTTCATACTCACGTAAGCAATTTCTGTTTTTGTTTTTGTTTTTTTTTTTTACCGTATCTTACAATTTCTTTATAACAAAGTCAATGTTGTGTGTGTACATCATACAAGCACCACAAAAACATTTTGAGATATTTATTGGTGTTTATTACATTTAAACTTGGCTGACGCAGGCCGCAATAATTTGATGCAGAGTGGAAATATTTTCACCGAGCATCAACACATTTAACACCATTTTCAACGCGTGCGGGGTTATTGCATTTACTGCATGCGCTTATGATTACTAAATCGGTCTTTAGCTTAAAGCAGAAATTCCAAAATGTTGGCAAAAATAATAAAATCAAATAATCATTTTCAATGCTTCTACCCATCGGTGTCGGAATTAATCAAAAAAATTTCAGGGAATGATAAAAAATGAAAATGCAGCACTTAGCGGAAACTACTTAAAAGGTATTTTGGAAATTTGGCATCTGGTGCTTGCTTGGACAGTATATAGCCAATCAAATTTAAAATGAAAATTAGAAATAAATATCAAGATAAATATTTAAAAAAAAAAAACGAAAATCACACAGTTTGCTAGCACTAGAAATAAATTCTGGCTAATTTTCGATAAAATTCAAACTTATTGAACCCATACTTGTTAGAGAACTTAATAATCGAAGTAGCCACCATCGTTATCGACGGTCTTTTGCCGTTTATCAGGTAACTTACGGATACCCTCGCAGTGGCTACTTCGCGGTTCCGAGATGACATAGTCATCAACGAATTTTTGCATGTCCTTATGAATCTGATGAAGTTTCCATTTCGTGGTTCCCAGATGAGCTTTGCACAGGTACTAATTTATTGAATATGACTGCATCGATTTAAACCAGTGCTCATCGAAAGTGGGCAGGTGTGGAAAACACGCCGCAATCGGGAAATATTCCCAGTCCAAGAAGATCATTATCAAGATACAACTTTCAATCATATGAAGATATTTTTGAAAACCTATGATGTAGATGTTCACTAGGGTCACTTTCATGTTCAGTTAATGAACTTGTACTGTAATATGTGTTGTAATGAAAACTTATGCTGTTCCTACCGGTTCAGAGTGACGATACCGACGAGAACGTGTTGCGACGGGCAAGCTTTTGAACCCTGGGAGAGCAGAAAATTGGAAAATGCCGAAACTGGGCCTTGGGTTTTCAAAAGTCCATATCGATGGGACATAGTCTCTCGATATTTCAAGCAGAAGTTTACGGAATCTCCGCATGTGCCTCTGAATGTTTAAAAAGCCAGCGGATCTGCATTTACTCCGACAGGCAAGCCATCTTAAAGTCACCAAAGTGGCAAATGATACCTTTCTAGACTTGTGTTGAAGTGCCTTCAAACGCTGAATTAGCTAGGCGCAATGGTGTGCACCTAACATGGTTGCCCAGCCATTTGTGTGTTGAGGGCAACCAAATGGCCGATTGTCTAGCCACAAGAGAGCTCGAGGGACCATGCTAGGTCCTGAACCTTTCTATGGCGTACCAAGAAGCTTTTTCTTCACAGTTCGGTGTTGCAATGGACATAGATGCAAATAGATGGCGTTGAACGCAATGTGCAGGATAACGGCAGACAAAAGGATTGATAAAATCTTACGGTATGGCACATAAACTACTGGAACTAAGAAGAAACGACCTACGTTTAGTTGCGGGCTTTTGTACCATCTGGATATATCCGATTCAATCAAATTTTGTCAAGGGGCGTGAGAGACGTCCCGTTATATTCTAAGGCTATCTGCAGACACCATGTGTTCAGCAAGCGTATTACAACGCTGGACACGGTGTGGTGCTCCGATCCAAGGAAGGTTTCGGGATATATAAAAGTCCTAAAACTGGAGACCTAGTACAATAAATCTTCTAGATCGCGGTACGGTTTGCCCACGCAATTAGTAATAATAACAGTGTTCAGTCCATGAATGGTTCTCGTCGTTTCACTAATACGTCCGTAACTAACTTTCTATTTTCAATCGATCAAGACAAATTCACCTAACTAACCTCATTATTGCAACTCTGATTATTGACAGTTCGAAATTACCCGTCAAATTGACGATAATTTCGTAGAAATAGTTCTACAACATCACATTTGCATCAATATAGTAAAGGTGGGCGCGTCGCAGAAAAAAAGAGTAGATATATATTTGCTGTATTGTATGGTCAAAACCCAATATATAAGAACTACAGTCGATATCTTCCTCATGCCACATTTTTAAAATTCAAAATCCATTCTATTTATGGACGCCGTATATCTAGTGCTGAGTTGATTCAGAATGAAATGCTGATCAAGAATTTACATGCTACATCATAGGGCGATTGGAGTTTCTTTATGTGTGTTGCAAGCGTCTTGATCAGGTCTAGCCACCTTTCGATGATGGGTAGAAAAACTATTAGAAAATGTATTAAATCTGTTTTCATACTTTTCTTGCCCCAACTTACGCAATTCTCCGCAATTTCCACAACTCACATATTGTTTTAGAAAAAGTATATATAGTAGCTGCGTATGCATATCTGAAAATGTTTTAAATTTTATATTTATTTATTTATCTATTTTATATTTATTTATTTATCTTCTTTTTTTTATTTGTTTTTAAATATTTTTATGTTTGAAAAATGACTGAAAAGCACAGCAGAATTATTTGTTTTATCATTTAATAAGACAATAAAATAAATAAGACCGTATTTTCTACCTCATGCCATCACCCTCCCTTCCATTCATTAACTGATAATTTGTATTCATAATGAATGACAGCTGGCGTTTTGATGTCTTTCTCTAAACGTTGCTGTACGTTTAACGTTTGAAATAAGTGGTTTATTTCAGTTTATTATCATTTCGCATTTCTTGATGTGGAATTTGCGGTCTTTGCAAACAGATACGAGGACCAATCCGAAAGTTGTTTTATTGAATAGTTTTACACCACCTATTATACAAGGGTATATTAGGTTCGTACGGGTGTATCTATTATATCAATCGATTAAGGAAATGGTCCTACGTTTGTCCGTCCGTCTGTCCATGTGTCTGCCGTGTTTTCTTGTGTTCAAGCTACAAGCCGCCATTTTTGAGATATTTTTTTTGAAATTTGTTACACCGATATGTCGTGGTCCAAGGATGAACGCCGGACTTTCCATATACGAACTTATTTTGAAAAGTGCTTATATGAATATTGGTGGGCCGGTCTTTTTTGTTTTTCTAAAATACTCGGTTTGAGTAGGCAAAGGATCTCGACTAACAACTCGATGGTTGTGGGCTCAAATCTCAAATGGTGTAGAGTTTTTAATAAAATCGATAGCCGTAGATGCTGCTGCTATCAGACTTTACTCTTAGAATTTATTTCTCGGGCTAATTTAACAAAAATAATTTTTAGGAAGATTGTTTGTTATATAAAAATTCAGATAAAAAGAGGCTCGGCTGCGGGAAAGTATAAAAATTGTACGTATAAAAGTGTTACGTTGTCTGTAGGATGGTAAAAAAACTTCTGCGAAATTTTCGTAAGATGCTTTTTTTAAGAAACAATGCCACACAATTCGAGGTTATGCAACGTTGTGTGTTGCATAGAAACGTAAATAGAAACAGGCTAAGCTGCGGGAAAGTATAAAAACTGTACGTATAATAAGTTTACTTTGTTTGTAGGATCATAAAACAAGATGCCTAGAAATTTCCATGAAACAAATTTAAGATGTTTAAGGTTATGTCTGCGAATGCAATGCCAGACAATTTGAGTTAATGAAAATGATTTAGGTTAAACTATCAGTTCTATGAAGTAAGACATTGAATTAATGACAGTAAGTTTGCAGTATACGAATTTAACGCTAGTTTCAATTATGCAAAAGTTTAAAAAAGAAATCAAAAATTTATTCTATATATGATTTCAAGCGGTAGCACATCGTTATAAGTTAGCTTGAATTAATGTTTGTTTTAAATATGGGAAATCAAACCCTTTTTTTAACAGATACCAGCACCACTGTCGATTGCACGATATCGTCGGAAAGTAAAGGTCAAGAATGTCTTGATAATGTGTGTCAACGTTTGCTAATACAACAGCCTGAATTCTTTGGTTTGCGTTATGTTGTTAAAGGAAAAGAGAATGAACTGAAATGGGTTGATTTGGAGCGATCTTTGAGTCGTCAATTGGAAAAATATGCAGCCGGTACAAAAATCTTTTTACGTGTTCGCCATTATGTAACAACAGGCGTAAGACATTTAAGTGATGAAGTAACGCGTTACTATTATTTTCTACAATTGAAAAATGATATTTATGAGGGTAAAATTACTTGCGATATACGTACCGCAATACTGCTGGCACTTTACTGTCGTCAAGCTGAATACGATAGTTATCAAAGCGACAAACAAAGCAAGGATTATTTGAAGAAATCTTTAGTCTTACCAAAAAATCTTCAAGGTAAGCATTTACATATTTGAAATGTCGACTTTGTAAACATTTACTTTTTTTGTTTTTTTTTTTCTTTAAGCTTAGAAAAGTGAAAAGCATTTATGAAGATTATTCACTGTGCAGTTGTGATTCATTATCACGCATATTTATGACGTTATTCATTCTCTATAATTATTGTTCTAGGTTTAGCAAACGACGATAATCTACTTGACAGTCTCATACTTGAAGTCTTGCAGCAACATTCAGGCATACAACGCCTAACTACATCGCAAGCAGAGGAAATGTACATACAGTGCTGTCAGCAGCTAGAGGGTTACGGTGAGGAACGTTTTCAAGCCAAGGATAATTTAGGCAATGATCTAACTTTGGGTTTAGCAATTAATGGTATGGTAGTTAGTGCTGAAAACGGCAGACAATATTTCCCTTGGAAAGACTTTCATACAGTAACTATAGATAAACGCACTATACGCATCGAGCAGAATAAGGCGGACGGGTCTTTATTTGTCGGCTCTTTTATATTCTCTGAAGCCGATACTGCCCGTTACTTTTGGAAACTTTGCATAACCCAGCATAAATTTTTTAAGCGTTATATCGATGAAGATTCGCCAAGTATGGGCGAAGTTGAGAGTGCAAATGGTATTTCATTAAGCGGTCTTGGAGGGGATACTTTAAATTCAACGTCTTTTAGTGGATATGATTTAACCGATTCCCGTGAAGATTTGTTGTTGGAACAACGTGCCATCTATACATCGGGATCTTCGACCAATACGGTATCTATTGGTAATCATTATCAAACTCAACAGGGGCAGGAATACATGTCAGTAGCGCCATCGCAAATGATGAATCCTCACAGTTCCGCTTTAATGTCTTCCAATATATCTTTGACCGCTAGCCATCAGTCCGGAGGAGGCGGTAGCAGCGGACGTGGAACTCACGACAGCAATGGTGTAAGCGGTAGCGTAATGCATGTAGGACGTGTAGCCGGCGGCGGTGGTATAGGATTAGGAGTAACAACGAGCAGTCCCTTGGGGCAAAATTGGCTGAGTAAAGTAAGTTACATGTGCTTTATAAGTTCAACATCACTTATTTTTTATTCATTTCAGGAATACTCCCACGACTATGTTTCGTCATCTCAACATATATCAGATAAAAATTTAGATACCCGTCTGCAGAGTAGCTCTTGCCAGGACTTAAGCAATAACAATAATTTACATAGCAGTTCCAGTTTTTTGAGCCACACAAACAGCAACAATAACGCTAGCGGTCACATATTATCTGTCGATGCTCATGAAAGGGAACGTCTAAAAGCTATGCTTCCTACATATAGGCCTGCACCTGATTATGAAACTGCAGTACAGCTAAAGTATAGAACACCATCTAATGAGTTGCATAATTTCAATCAATTACAGTATCAGGCTGCTCATAATAATGCAGCTGCTTACTATGCCGGTTCACAGCCCGACGTCCATCAGGCAACCGGGGGTATGTATGGTGAAGGCTTGCTTTTGGGTCATTTGCAAGCTCACCGTTATCCGGACGTAGCTCAACCAGCCGCCGCAATGCATGCTCATCATCATTTAAGTGCTGCGGCGGCTGCCGTTGCTTCTGGGGTCAATCTTTCAGCGGGCAACAATGTCTACATCGATCTATCGCAGCGCTTGCAAATGATTAGATCAAAGTCGCCACCCCCTTATCCCGTCAATCGGTTAAGTTCTTCTTCAACACCAGACTTAGCGGTTGCATCCCATCGGCCATTGTTAGGTTACAGAGCTTATGTATCCGGTTCTTCGCCCGATTTAGTATCGAATAGAAATCTTTTAAATACACAATATCCTTATGCAAGTAGCGGTGTAGCAGGTAACAGTAATATCACCACCTCTTCGGGTGCTACAATGATACATCAATATCCCTACATTGGACATATGGGCCATTCGCAAACTTATTTACCGCCACATGGTACTTTTGAAAATCTTAATATGATTGAGGAGCAACCGTCCATTATGTCACAACTTAGGCAGTCCTCTTTAGGTCAGGCAGCAGCGACGGCAGCTAGTCAAACTTATGAAACGCAAAATTCACCAACAATACCTATAGCAGGTTATAGGACCACGACTGTAACGACGTCACAAACTACGCAACCAGCTGACTTACAACGCAATGCCATAAATGGTTCCATTGAACCTATATACGAAAATGTACCACTGCCACAATATAGCAATGGTAACAACAGCAACACAACTTCTACTGCGCAACAACTCCGTGATGACGAACAAAGATCTTCCGGCTCTTCGGCTAACAATAGTGAAACGCTTAGCGTAAGAAATCGTATATCAACAATAAGTGGGCCTCAAAAACAGTCTTCGTCGACACAGTTGCAGCAGGATGACGAACCCGATGAAATTTCTATGAACATAAAAAAATTCAATCATCAAATACGAAACGAACGAGCGGCCAGCACTGAAATGCAACTACTAGAGCCAACACCACCGCAACGAACTATGAGGGCGGCATCGGCAGCTCCTGCGTTGGGCAGTGAACAACCTATAAAAATGACTCCCCCTCCTCGGCAACATAAAGGTTTGAAAAATATCAATTCATCTGCGGTGTCGGTTACGAACACCTTATCGCATAACGATTCCATCGCGCAGCAGCTTTCGGCTATGAATTTATCAAACAATTCGTCGTCCGTACATGGTAGCATCTTGGATAGCACCACGAAAAGCACAAACACTACAACTTCGTCCACAAAAACTGAAAAGCAACGCAAAAAACGTTGGAACTTCTTGGGACGCAGCAAAACGCCCGATAAACAAAAGTCAGCTACGCTGGGTCGAGAAAAAGCCTACACTAACAGTAAATTGCAAAAAATCAAATTAGCTCAAGATGATCTAAATTTGCATCATCGATGGTCGACTGGTGTGCCAAAATTACAACCCATTTCTGGGCAATATTCCAAGGATAAACTGGTACTATCGTCTTGAAATGTTTTAAAAGGAATTTATTTCACAAATTTTTTTCCTTTCCAGTGTCAAATTCTTCACGATAAATTGAATGATTCTCAACTCTTTATGGAATTTGAGGCGATACCCAAGCGTCGTGAACTTGCTCGTTATGAATGCGCCTTAATGGAAGAGAACACTATGAAAAATTCCGATCCCAATTTCTTACCATACGATGATAATCGTGTACGTTTAACACCGACCATGGAGAATAGACATGGTTACGTCAATGCTTCGCATATATCGGTATTGTTCATTATTACAATTCATAAATTAATTTAAATAATTTCTTGCAAAAAAATTTTAGGCCACTGTGGGTACTAAGCAGCGCTTCTATATAGTCGCTCAATCGCCGCACGATGATTTGACGACACGCATTTTTTGGCAATGCGTTTGGGAAGCAGATGTTTATCTGGTAGTTCAACTCTCGGACGAGTTAAATTACATACCACCCACTAGCAATCAACGTATGGAGTTTGGTCTGGTGAGCTCTTCAATTTTAGAAAATAATGCGCTGTGACATGTCATGATTTATTTTAATCCGTAGTTCCAAGTATATCAGGAATTTTCACAAACTACAGATCGTTGCATAACAAGTAAATTACGTTTATATAACATGCAATCTCGGCGTTACCGTTCCGTTTGGCATTTGAATTATATCGATTGGGCTGAACAAAATTGTCCACGTGAAGTGAATCATTTTCTTGATTTTCTAGAGGAGTTGAACTCTGTACGCATGGCTTCCATAAATGAAGTGCCACCAGGACATAACACCAACCCGCCGGTACTTCTCCATTGTCTGGAGGGAGGAGGACGATCCGGCGTCACTTTAACAGCCGATTTGCTATTATATACTCTAGATCATAATGAAGTAAAAGAATATTTTATTTTTTATTCACTCACAGATTTGGATTTAAGATTATTTTACACATTTACCATTCTAGGATTTAGATATACCTCGGGTCATTGGCCAATTACGTCATCAAAGGGATAGCATCATACCTTCCTTGGCGCAATATAAATTCATTTACAGCGTTCTGATTACATACTTAAAGAGAACGAGATTGATTTAGTGCTCGATTCGAAAATTACTTAGCGAGAAAGAAAAAGAAAAAACATACAAAACACGTCCAATTCTTCTTACAAAATTACTAACAATATGTTAATTAGTATTCTGTTTCATTTTATTTTCTAATCATTTAAAAATTAAGTTAAAACGAACAACTTATAGATTTTTTTTTTGCCACTGTTATACAAGGGTGCTTCCTTTGAAGAAAATTTATTAATAATAGATGTAAATATAAATTAATGTCTGTATTTTTTTTTTTGTTATTGTATAAAAGAAATGTATAAGTATTCATTTAAACTGTATTTTTCCTAATATTTTCATATTTAAACATTTTTTTTGTTTGTTTATAATTTGTCGAAACATAATTAAATATGTTGTATGTTAGGAAATAAGAACAAATGTACGGTAAATATAAAAAAAATTATGTGCCTTGCTTTCTAAGCTGAAAATTAAAATAAAATTTATATGCTAAAGATAACTATTAATGCATTTTATCATTTACTTAAAGTTTTTCATGTCCGAGAATATGATTTACATTTGAAATTTTAGTTTTCTGGTCCGGGTTTCTGTAAGATATTGTTGTATGTCTAGTAAAAGAAGTTTTCAATTGAAGTAGTGTGTCCTTAATCAGTTAGCTGTCGCGAGCTTTTTGAAGAGCGTATTCTTAAATTTTGTTAAACCCCTAAGGCATAACACAAAATCTTACTAATTCTCTATGACAAGTATACTCGGCAATGATAGCTAACTGGTGCAATAATTTTAATACAAACTTTAGAAAATACGAATAAACGGGCTTTATAGTTTATTTTCATATTCTTGCCCTGAGACTGAATCTTCTATAATTGGCTTACATATGGTTAGGTGTTAAAAATGGAAGAACAATTTCTGGTATACTTACATTGTTCAGTATTGAGTGTAAGATAATCATAACAAGGCTTTAAAGTTTTATTAAATTTAATTTTCTTGGCAGGTTCGCCAATGTTTGGTTTTGGATTGAAGTTTTAGAAAATGATATCGACACATCGAACCGAAATCTGATGAAAGCACTTGACGACTCTCAGAAGTTCGGCCATCTTTTAGCGAGAAGTAGTTTCAATAACTGCCTTGAAATGGATAAATGAATGAATTTACATCATGCATCGCATAGCACGCGCCAGCCATCAAAATCAAATGCAATTGTACGTGTTCATAGGTAACAGCCACATAAAAAGAGATTTCGCGTAATGAGCGATGCAAATGCATTTATTGCTTTCTGTACTTAAACAATTTGTTTATTCTTTGTAGCGGCACTAGAAGAGATGTAACAGGTATATCCACAAAATGTATCTATATTCTTGACTAGCAGAATCCACTTGGCTAAGTGAATCTAGCTACAACGCGTGGTGACATAACGATTAAGAATTTAATACACTCGCGAGCAGTAAAAATTTCGTTGGCATCCAAAGATTGGCAGTCGATTTATTTTAAAAATTAGTTGTGATATCCAAAATCTGATCAAAAATATTTTGTAGGATATAACCATAATACATTAGGTGTTTGCAAAAATGTTGATCACTTTTTTCACTTGAAAAAGGCATTTATTGTGGAAAATTGGTAGATTAGTCTCCATCACTTTCTACACATTTTTACAATATTTTTGGCAACATGGAGATATCATGTGGAAAGAACTTATGTTGGGCTGGCAGCGGTCCACTCACCGACCGCAGCCAAGCTTAACTGCACCGATCTGAACAAGTGATAATCAGGAGGCACGGTGCCTGGTGAGTACGCTGGGTGTAGCAAAAATTCCCATTTGACGAGCAAGAGTGTATCCTGGAAAACTCTTGCAACAAGCGGCCAAAAAACGACGTTTTCAGTCGTGTCGCCACTTTTAAACTGTTGAACTCAAAATCGACAATTGGGATATGATGAAGCAGCATAAGGGTTTGAACGAATTTGGTGGACAGATTCATTCAAATAAACAACAAAGTAATGAATTTGAAACAATTTTAAGCGCTCCATGATTAACATCGGCGTACGCAGAATAAATCAATTATATTAAATGGAAAACTATTATTTTACCTAGAGGAAAGTCACAACCATCGAATTCAACCATTATGTACAACGGTATTTCCCCATTTCTTGATCATTTTTATGTGTAGAAGTCGCTGATTAAAATTTTTACCAACACCTAACAATTGTCTGCATACAATGAATATGCACCATAATACAGGTCCAATTTTTCAGCCTATTCTTGTTCATATACGAATGTTATATAAAGTTAAATAAAAACAATTGGCTTTAAAATTGAAATAGAATAGCATGGAAAGAAATGTTCCCTAAGACCACAACCGTATTCTTCAATATTTTTTGCGAGGTTGAGTTAAAAGGTTATTTAAATTTGGTAAGAAAATTTTGCCTCTAGGTTTGATTCTTTTTTTTCAATAAAATTCGACTCAGCTTAATTTTCTAAATAAATCGTCCTAAAGCGTCGTTTAGAATTAAACATGACTACAACCCACCTAAGTGGCCGAGTAGGCGAAAGTCTCGACTAGCAATTCAGTGGTCGTGCGTTCAAATCTCAAGTGCGGTAGAGTTTTTAATAAAAACGAAAGCCTTAGATGCTAGTGCTTTAAGACTTTAGTCTTAGAATTTATTCTCTGGTTAAATTTGTAATAATAATAATAATAATAATAATAAATGTGATTACATATACATACATTCAAATGACTTCGTGGTGAATCGATCAACTTGTTCAACTTGTTTGCATTCTATTCGCTACTTACCTCCAGTTGATTTTCGTTGAGACCATTATGAAAAAAAAATTAAGCTCGCGTTCTGCACCGCTCTTTAAAAAATTACGTGAAAAGAATTATAATAAAAAAAATAATGCCACTAAAAAGCTTTATTTAATAAAAAATAAAAAAAAATAAGCTATAAAATAAATTCTGTAAATTATATAGTTAGAAGATTTTGTAAATACGTATTTTCCTCATATTTTCTACTACTTATGTGAAATATATTATATTTAAACACTAAATTGCGCCAACAAGAACTTTCAAGAAAAAAAAAAAAACAGGAAAAGTTGAAGTTTTTTTTTTAAAAAGGAAATGAACTAATTTCTGCACATTTGTTACATGTTTAATTTTTTTATTAATTTTTAATTTGTAAAATATTAAATATGCGAATTGAATACATTTTTTTTAAATAAATTATTTTTGTTTTTTTTTTCTTCTCCACTAAATAAATAATACATTTATATATATTTTTATGTATATTTTTTCTTGCAACAATAAAATATTTTTTCATACATCATATGTTGTGTTGTTGTTACTTTAATGTCTTGATTTTATATAATATATTTTTTTAAACAGAATATATATGTAAACGATCTTTATTAGAGATTATTGTTGTTGTTGTTGTTGTATAAGAGAATGTTGTACTTGCTTTGCTTGATTTATTTTTTTGCTTCTGATTCCTTATAAATTATCCTCATATCTCTGTTTATTGCATTTTGTTCATATAGTTTACAGTTACATATATATATTTACATAAGAGCATGATTGGATGATGATACGTATATTTAAGCATGGAAGGAATTATAGATGCTACGACAAAAGCCCATTTAACTAAAAACTAAGAAAATTAAGAAGACAATTATAGTTTTAAATAAGTTATCAAAATGTTGAGATCTTTATTAAGATCCCTTTAATTAAGAGCTTTTGCTGTTAGACGCAATAAACTATTTTATTTAAATACAGTAAAATATTAGTTGTACGTTCAAGTCTTTTAGTGTTTAATCCTTTCTTTTTTAACTTTTAATTTTTTTTTTTTGTAAATTTGGCGAAATTTCTACTTATTTCTTCTTTCTTCTACTTTTCTTTTTTTTTGTTTTTTTTTCGCTTTTTTCCTTGTACACTTAGAAAAGGAGAAAAGTCAGCTTGAGGTCTAGTTCGTAGGCATACCATGCTGCCAACAGTTGGATGGTTGTAATGACGAACGCGAGTGCTGAAAGCACCGATAGTAGTCCTCTTTTAAGTGTGTGCATATAACGTAAGGAACAGAATATAAGACGGACGGCGCTTTGTTTCTCGACTTTTTCTACTCATCGAAGCTAATTCTTTTGCGAACGCAAATTTTTTAAACAATACTTTAATGAAAATTCGCCAAGTACGGATGAAATTCAAAGTACTAATAGCCTTTTATGTGGCTACGTTATAAGAGATACCTTAAATTTCACCAGTTTCGCTGGATATGATTTAAGTAATCCTTGTGACAATTACTTTATCGCTATCCACCCTCAATAGCCTTCAATCAACACGATATGCGTTGGTAATGATTTTCGAATCCAACGAAAGCAGTAAGACATTAAAAATGACGAATGCTAGGCTTTAATGTCTCTCAACATAGCTGTGACTGTTAATCATCAGTTAATCAGTGGTCTTAGTAACGAAAGTGGGGTTCATGACAATAATGATATGAAAGGAAGTGATATGCATCACGTAGAACGTGTAACCGGCGGCATCGACATAGGGCTAGAACTAACAGCGGATGATCCGTTAGAGCAAAACTAGTTGAGTAAAATTGTATACGTTTCTCCAATTAAATGTCATTTGTCAGGTTTACGAATACTCTCAGTGGCATGTTCTCTCAATCCTAACTTCCGTCCGATGAAAGTGTAAATAAACGCTTGCAAGACAATGCTTCTGAGGACTTAAGCAATATTAATAATATACACAGTATTTCCAGTTTTCTAAACCATATAATCAGTGACAGTGATGCTAACAATCGTACGCTTCTTTTCGACCCTCGTACAAAGCGACGTTTAAAAGCTTTGCTTCCTATGTATAGATCCACACAGGATTAAGAAATTGCATTGCAATTAAAGTACCGAGCACGATCCAAGGATTTACATATTTTGAATCAGTTACAATACAATACGCTGGTTCGAAAACTGACGTTTACCAGACGACTGCGACTATGAGTAGGCGAAGGTCTTCTTTTATGCCATTTGCAAATTCACCATCATCCGGGCGCAGCTCAAGCAGTCTGTGCTTCGTGTGCTTACTGCTGGCAGCGGAATCCGTTGATCACGTTGTTAATCTTTCAAAGGGCAAGAACGTTTACTTTAATTTATCTACGAATAACGAGATCAAAGTCACTATTTGCTTGCCCTCTCAACAGATTAAGTTGTTGTTCAACACTCATCAACTTTTATCAGATTAGAGAGATTATGTTTTCAACTTTTCGCTTGATTCCGTATCCAATTGAAACCTTTTAAATACGTAATAACGTTATTCAAATGGCGATGTACCTGGTAACGGTGATACTACTATTATAGCTGCTGTTATAACCGTCTGTGCAGCAGCTAACTACTAACGGTACTTTCTTAGCATTCAAAACGTGAAAAATGTTGCGAATAATCAAATGTCTGAGGTGTGTAGGGCCCGCCTGCAGACTTTTTCATTAATTTTTTGTGCTTAACATAATTATAAATATTTTTGTGTTTAAGAATATTTTCTAGTCTTACGTAAAAAATCGAACCATAATCAATTTCCAATTTTCAATATCCACAACCTTATTATATAGACTTGTTCCACATAAAATTTGGCATTTTTTTTATATTTTAAATATGATGAGACTAAAAATAATAAAAAGTCATAATTATGAATTGTTTTATGAGTTTTTTAAAAGTCAAATTTTACCTTAAAAAAATCTTTGTTTTTTAAAAATATTTTTATTGATTCATTGGAGGCATAGGGGGACACATGGGACAGCCTGGGGTACCTTGAAAAGAGATTCAAAAGAAAATTTCTAATAAATAAAAAAAAAAAAATATTAATGAATTTTTTCACACTAAAATCTTTTAAAGATTATCATAAAACTTAACAAACGCTCATACCTATCAACTTAAAGAATTTGTTCGCAATTACAAGATCTATTTAAATAAGCAATCAAAAGCCATATGGACAAAGTGACTTCTAATAAAAACCTACCTACCTAGAAAAGGAGATTACCATGACTCTATAATATAAACCATCAGTGATATGTGGCGTCCAGGGAGACCATTTTTTGTAAAAGAGCCAATACTAACCTCCTGTCAATTTTTAAGAAAAAGAGAAATTCCTTGGAGAACACCTTTAATGAAAGACTCATGTAATGTCTCCTGTACGTTCGTAAATACGGTACTAGCGAGATAGAAAGAAACACCGACAAGGATGGATAAGGTGTGGCTGCACAACCGAAGAGGTATATGTCCGATTGGTAAGCGTTATGTCTTTATCTCTTGTGCATTCACCACAACTACAGTCATACACTAAGCTGCCTACCCGGGCTTCGAGCTAATCCCTTGTATGCCGGCGTAATAGTCGCGCATCTTATTTAGTAGGCTATGCGTTAGCCCAAAACCATAAGCTGCAGAAGACACTTCGCTTGTCCAAAAAAAAAAAGAAAAGGAAAAAAATGCTGTTTTTGGGTCATCAAGACAATAAAATTAGTAAACAATAGACTTTTCGAATGTTCTAACATTATTATATAATATGCATTTAATCTGTGATTAGAAATTTCATTGTCGTAAATGATGTCCATAGACGTCCATTGCGTATACAATATTCAGAAGCACTTGACATAGACATCTTTTATTATACTGATCTAAGTTTGGTTGTCTGTCCGTCCGTGTTTTTGTATTCAATCTGGCGATCGTAATTTTTGAGATATTTTCGTGAAAATTGGCATACCGACATGTTTTGCGCCAGGAGCAATCTCTACTGAAAATGGTTCGCGTGGGACCACTTTTTCCATTAATTTTGAACAAGTCGTTATATGAGAAAAAATTTTAAAATTTTCAAGATTCCTCAGCAAATATGGCTGAGCAGTAGCACGTGAACTTTTTAAATTGACGTGCGAAATTCGGATTAGACGGAGCAAATTTTGGAGCTAAATATGGATCACATCAGTTGACGTCTTGGAGACCCTCCAATATAAGGTCTTTCACGGAAAGTGTACTTTTATATACGACAATAATGTATTCCGTTTGGTGTAAGTGGTTTAGGCTGTCTAATGATGGGCCGCGCCGGGCCATGTTTATTTATAATAACGTTTTTGCTAAGCGATCAACTCTTAAAATGCATTTCGGCAAGAAACAATAAATTCCGGAGGAAAGTTACTTAAGTTTTTTACCTAAGACTGACTCGCTTGTTAATCGTCGCAGTGGAAATTCGATTTGTCACATAACTCGCTTTCGCACTACATCAATATTTCGTTGTCGAAGGATTCGCGGCATCTCATACATTGTTGAAGATTCTTTCGTTCCCATACTTAAACTTACCATGCATATTGGAATGTCTATGATTGCTATGATGCAACAATGCTGCCGCTGTTGCGTATGGAGGCGGCATGTTCGGTGCTGTCGCTGGAACAGTTGCTAATTGCGGTGGTGTCCCGTTTGTCGCATATAATTGAGTATTCTGTGTCCGCATTATATATTGCGGGGTTGTGGGGGTGACAGAAGAAGGTGGTGGTGGTAGAGGTGCAGTCATATTGGATGGATGAAGTGTATGAGGCGGTGAAAGGGCGCGTGTATTGCACTGAGTACTTAAATTACGTGTAGCGGTATTAGAGATTTGTTGTAAAAGACGACAATCCGCGGCGGTATAAACAGAAGATGTGCTCGTATCGTGCTGAGCATATGACCCATGACCACTGTCATTAGATGAAACGGATCCTAAAACGTAATGCGGCGTACAAAGAAGTTTGAATGAGTAAATAAGGATGTGCGTGTGGGAATGAGTAAAGAAATCTGTTAAGTTATAGTTTTGTCGTCTTAAAAATGTCTCCGGTTTATCTAAGTAAATAATTGATATTATACAAGGAGAGGGCGAAAGCATGAGAAATGAATGCCTACTCAATAAACAAAAAATAAAGAAAATAAATATAAAGTGAAAGTAATTATTATTGTGTTACCACACCGTAATTTATTTAACTACGTATAGCTAATAAGCAGCAACAGAATGAGAAAGAAAGAGCGAGAAAGATTGCGAAAGAAAAGCACAGTATGTTTGTGTCAAACAATAATTGCATTATTAATTACCATATCAGTAGAGTATTTTTCTATAAAAACCAACTGGCAAAAGAAAAAGCAACAATAACAACAACAGCCCAAGCCATTCCAATATGCAGGTTGTTTGTCTGAAACCAATTACTCTACGCTAAACTATAGTTACAGAGAGCTGATAGATTAGATATGGTTGGATAATTTTCTATGTAATTAAAAAACTAGTTTTTACTTTTCAAGAGGATTAAAGTTTAATTGGCTTTAACTACTATTTATGCAAGCAAAATAAATCTTAATAATAAATTGTTAGTGTTTAAAATAATTATACGAGTAAGAAAAAATATGGTTTTACACAACTTACCAGAGGTAACTGATTTTCTTAAGGGTAAATCACGAAACGTTGTAACACTACTGCTTTCTAAATTCAGATCTACCGAAGGTAGGGGAGGTGGAGCAGGTGTATCTGAATGAGAGCGTTCGTGTATCGAACGTACGGGAACCATTGTGGCTAAAAATTTGCAAACATTTCAATTTGAAATCCATGCGCAACTTACTAAAATATCAGTTTTGACTCACCTGGCACTGAGTTGCTACCCGACGCCAATCTACGGTGCGAGCAAGGACTAGGGCTAGGTGTAGAGGCGACCAATGCTGCCGTAGCCGCTGGATTGAAACTGTGGCCTTGAAGATGGTGGGGATTGCTAAGTAATGGCAGATTACCAGGCAGAACAGCCGGCGGTCGGGGGAAAGGTTGATGTGGCCTTTTTTTTGTGGACTCCGAAAGTGAAAGTATCTTCCGCACGGCTTGCGGTGAAGCTGTACCAAATTTCGGACAATTGGGATTTACGTTATTACGACGGTGATCACTGGCGGAACTCGTCGAAGAGGTAGTAGATAAGGTGGGTGAAGATGGGTGTCGCTTCCTTAGCGATAGCGAAGAATTGGGGGCCGAAGAGGAGTTCGAATTGTGTGAGTAAATGCTCAATTGGTCGCCACCGCTACGAGAAGAATTGCCTCCTTGATGTGAGGATGTAGAATTGCTGGAGGTGTGTGACGGTTCGCATTCCAACGAAAATTTGTGCAAAATATCCTCATCATTAATGATTTTTAGATTATTGAGATAGGCTTTCACTCGCCGTACCATTTGAGCCTCTTCAAACATTTTTTTGGAATTGGGTGCAGCCGCCGATTTCTTGCGCCTCTTAATTGTGGCTTGCCCGGCATTTGCAGCTATCATCGTAGGACCTCCAGCAGTACCACCTTGCGAAGTTGACATTTGATTCAAAGAAAACATGGCATTTGAAGGTGATTGCCCTTTCAGTTCCAGTATAGCCAACAAATCGTAGGGTGAAGAACACATATGGGTCAGCAATCGTACTTCTTTTGCTATCATTCTTAGCTTTTCAAAATTAATCAAGTTATCCACCCAAGTATCGTTGCCTAAGTGGATGAACGTCAAATCCTTTCTAACGATCGGATAAAAAGGTATAATCGGGTGTTGATTAATCAGTTCGGAGGAGACCAATTGACGATATTTAGACATATTACGCGAAGGATCCATCAGATCTTGCAGATCCGAGAAAAGTCTTTGATATTTGGTGGGTAACTTTTCCCAAGTTTGCCGTAAACGTGATACAGCCGCATGACCAAGCCCCGAAATAATAGCAAACATTGAATTAAAATTACGGCATTCTTTGCAATGTCGAGCAATCTTAATGAATTGTTTCACAATTTTCATGCGACGTACAATATTATGCTCGCCACAAATCTCTGTAACCACCCAAAACATTTCGCGATTCACAAGTTCGGAGAACCTGCTCAACATAGGTACGCCATATTTCGTTTTAAGACCGAATAAGTCGTCAACATATTCGGTTGACTCAATTTGCCGAAATATAGAAAAATCTTGTAAAGTCAACTGTACAGCCAGCTCATAGGCATTCAATTGAAGAAAATGAACATTAGATTCTCGCACAAGTTCCAACGCCAATTCATCGGGTACTAAAGTTTCGGTTATTGTATTAGTTTTCAGATAGTAACGAGCTGCGAAACTGATGCGTTCTGCTAGGTTCTGCAATTGATCAGGCAGACGACGCTGTTTAACCATACCACCCTCACCAACGCTGACTTCACACAACGAAAAATTTGAGCTAGGATCATGGATACCAAATTCCTGCAGCGCCAGCATTACCACCTCATGAGCAGTTGTCTCTTTATTGATCGGCAGATATTTACATGTCTGATCGGCTTTGTATACCTTTAGTACATGTTCCGGATAATCAGGTACCACACTACCCGAAGCAGAAGCTGTCGAAGGGCGGTGTACGGAGGCAGACAAATAATTTCCCAAATTTATATTACTGGTAGGGGTTGTGCTCGACTCATAGCATTGCGAAGAAGTCAAGTCAGGATTAGATTGCGACTGATAAAGACGACTACCCACTGAAGACGAACTGCCGCTGCTTAACGATCCAGACTTACCAAGCTTTTCTTGAGTGCCCATATTAAGCAAAGCATCACTGGAGTCATTAAGATTACTATTGTGCAAACCACTAATATTCTTATTCAGAAGATTCATTTTTGCCAAGGCCTTTTGCAATCTACGCTTCGGAGCCAGTGTCATAAAACCTCCACCCTTGCCCTCCCCACTTCCATTGCCTTGCAAACTACTGTCCTTTTTGGCCGATACGTTAACACTTTGCAATAAATTATTCATAAAATTTGTAGCTAAGTTGCCTGCAGTTTGCACCGGTGCAACTGGCGACTGCAAACCACGATCTGTTTGGTCTTCACCAGCGTTATGCAGTAGCATGTCTACGGAACTCAAGCGAACTATATGAGCCCGATTAGCAGCAGCTGATAATTCATCTGTAGTGGAATCGGCTCGGCCATGCAACTTGGCGACATCATTAGCACAGATACGCCTCGGAGTCCGTAAAGACTTGGACGCTAAACCAGCAACGTTGCCATTTCCACAGTTCACCGATCCACTGTTGTTACATTCGACGGCCTGCATCATTTCCTTGAAACCTAAAAGATTACTTTTCACTGTGATGCTCAAATGAGTGCTGCTCATAAGTATCTCCAGTGCCCGTTTACTGGTTACATGTTCAAATGACTGCCCATTTACTTCATGGATTTGGTCACCCCTTTTCAAACCAGTGTCCTGTGCCTTTGATCCTGCCTCTACATGGGAAATATAAATTCCGTAACCACCGGTAGCAACGCAAGCGGTACGCATTTCATATCCTCCAATAATTTTGAAATTCAAGCACTCATCTCTAGAACTACGTGCTAAAATGCAGGAACGCATTCGAGCTTTGGCAGCACATGCTATGTGCAGTAATCTTAATTGGCTTAGTAATTTTTTACGCTCTAATCCTGCTTCGAAAACTTCTAGAAACTCCATCATTTCATGATCAGCTTCAAAATCAGTAAAATGATTATTCACCCATAATAGTACCACTCTAGTCACGCGGTCTCTGATCTCTTGGTTAGTGGCGTGACTGGCAAATTTCGGCAGAATTTCTTTCTGGCTGTCGGCTTCAAACCAGTTTAAGAGCTTTTGTATAACTTCCTGAGAGTTCTTAATGAAAATTCGATGAGTCAATAAGAAATCTTCTACATAAAACGGATCGGTCATGGAGTTCTCTTCTACTAGTTGCTGTAATAAACGCTCTGGAGTGCCCCTGATAACCACGTGTCCTCGCTTTGTATTTGAACTGGCCGAAGTCGATGTTGTAGTGGCACTGGTCGCGTCGTTGTTACCAATTTGCCGCAATTCTGTAACCATTACCACGAGACCGTCTTCATCTTCATGTCTTCTGGTATTCTCCTCACCTTGATGCTGTATGCGATAGTAGTCTGTTTGAGTTATGCACACGAATTGGCAATCATCACATTTTGTACGCATAACACCTTTATGATAAAGTTTATCCATGGTTGGAAGAATGCCAAATGAGTCACCCATTTGCAGTTCCTCGCGCTCACCATTTGCGTGCTCGATTTCCACTGCGCCATTGATTAGAACGGACCACGAATCCAATTCTTCGCCATCAGACATAACTACTGTGCCAGCTTTGTCGACCACAGCAAAAACCATGACCGAACAAAGAGCCCTCCTTACTGACAGTGTAATATTGGTAAAAGCCTTAAGGCCCTGAGTGAATTCCAACAAAATCTCCACATCTTCTTCGGTACGTTCGGACGGATCCTTTTCAAGGCAATCACGTACAGCATCGCGAACATTTAAACTCTATTAAAAGAAAAACAACAGCTTAAGAATTATTTGCTAAACTCAGTATTCATTTTAAGAATAAAGAGAATAAGACTAATCGATAAAAATTAGATTAACCTTACGGGTACAGAAATAACTTCATAAAAAATAAGAAAAACACTATGGTAAGCCACGGACCACCATTAAATACATTACACCAAACCACACTTATGCATATAACCCCTTTTCAAAATAATTCATGAAACACATGGTCCATTCCAAATCAATTTAAATGTCATCGGGACAACCCCTGATTGATCGCTCATATAGTAGAAAAAAGAGTGTTTGTCTTTAGGCCAAAATACGTCACTGCACCTAATTTCATCAATACATCTCTGCGGACTAGCTGACAGGCGGACAGACAAGTTTAGATTGATTACAATAAAAGTTGGGTCTATCTCAACTTAGTCTGAGTGTTACATACAAACTTAACATACCCTCGTACTACAAGGGTGTAGGGTATAATAAATAATACATGAATTTGAAGAATTTAGTTACAAAGAACTGGAAACTTTTCAATTTAATATTTCTATGTTTTTTCTGCTATAAAAGCTTTTATTAAGCACGACATTCCCATCAAATTATTTGTACTGCTTAACAACAACAAGAGAACAACGTTTGATTTGAGGTTTTTTTCCTCACTTTTTTCCTCTTTTTTTTTATTACTTTTCATTCATTCGAAAAACATAATTTTTTCTTTTCTCAATTATAATAACAACCTGTTACCTATTTTGAAAAAAAAAAAAAAAAAAAAAAAAAACACCAAAGTAACGGTCGGTTATGCCATAAAAAGAGAAAACAACTTGTTGTGTGTGGAATTGAGTCAATTATAACTAAACAAGTGGTACTGTGTAGTGACGAGACGATAACAGTGACGATGACGATGATGATGACGATTTGCACACAATACAAAACGTATATATACAACGACATGATAATATAAATCAGCTCTGGGAGTAAGATTAACCTAAAGTGGAACATTGAACCATAGTGGTGAAATAATAATAATAATTGCGATATAATGGTTTTGATTATTGAAGAGGTATCCAACCACACCACACAAACACAAACACACACACACACACAGATGCTCCAACTTATCAACGCTAGTCAGCTAGGGCAAGACCATTACAGCAGAATTTAAATTGTAGAGCATAATAAAAAATTAAGGCATTCTTAAGCGCATTACTTAAAAAATGACAAAGAAAAAAAAAAAAAGAAATGATAAATGTGGGAAAAAAGAAAATATATGATCGTTATGTACTTACATCCATAGATTCCGCCAAATCCTCTTCATCTGAATCTACTGTAGATTCAACTAAACCGGAGAAATCAATCTCCTCGCCTTCTAGTGATGAACCGTAGACGGAAGCCATTGTATCACTGCCACTATAAGCTGAACTGGTATCACTTGAATGCGAGCCGCGATTGCATTTTTGGTGCAATTCTGGTCTATTGGGTGGTTGATACTGCAATTTTTTTTTTTTTTTTTTTTTTTGTTAAATTAAATAAAACTCTATTAAAGCTATAATTTCGTAATAAATGCCTCTTAACTTACATGTTGTCGTATATGATGATATGGATCCATTTAGTTGTTCCCTGCGGTAACAACAGCAAACAAACAGCATAAAATTAAAAATAAAAATTTTTCTTTTTCTCTGTTCGCCCGCTTTGTTCGGCTTTTTATAAATATTTATTATTTTACGTTTTTAGAATACATTGAAATACGTAGATTATATGATATCTTCCTTTGGATTTAGATACATAGTTTTACATAAATAACGATATGTTAATAAATTCGTCTTTGCTTATTTATATCATACAAGAGAGATTTTTAAATGTCGAGTCCTGTATTTAGATGGCATACTGTAAAAAAAACAAAAAGAAAGAGTAGAGAGAAAAATATTGTTAATGCACTTTTAAAGAATTTTAGGAAAAAATATAGACACTTCTCCAAATAAAGGATTTTTTCAAAGCTTAAACACATTATCCTATAGGTATTCCTGTAACGACTTTTAAAGACAATTCGTTATATTTGGAAGTGGTTAAAGAAATGGTCCGATTCGAATCATTTTCCACAGCGTTCGTCTTTGGGTCAAACAAGTCCGTCAATTTCATCAAAATATCTTCAAAAAAAGCCGCGTGTAGGATGAACACACGAAAACAAGGCGAGCAGAGGGACAGATAAGTTTAGATAAATTGAGAAAGTGAATCTGAATCGAGTGGTGTAATAAAAGGTGGGTCTACCAGATGGACAGACAGAATGTGAATCTGAATCGATTAGTATAATAAAATGTGGGTCTATCGGATGGGCAGACGGACAGACGTTACAGATTACGTCGATTCAGAAAGTGCATCTGACAAACAGACAGACAGACAAGTTCAGATCGATCCAGAAAGTGAATCTGAATCGATTGGTGTAATGAAAGGTTGGCCTATCCGAACTTCCTTTGGGTAACTGCACTTCCAAAGGTTATAGATCCATATTACAAGTCTTTTAAGTTTATTTACTAACTTGGCAGATCTGGAAAAAAAATTTTTGGGCCACCCGTGCGTTGCACGTACAAGTGATAAAAGTCAATAAACCGATTGTCTGGCGGAGGCATTGTAAACTTCGGATAAAACGTCTTCAAATCTTTTGGATTCTGATCTTCAGACGTACCTTTATATCGGAGACTTAGTCTTTCTTCACAAGCTCATTCGCCCTCGAACACCAAGAAACTTATATAAGAAAATGTTGCTTGCTAAAACTCAACGGAGGATGAATTTAATCCTGTATTTATCATCATCAAGGCTATTCCTTGTTAACGCTGTGAAGTTGGCGAACTGATTACCACTTTATATGAAAACGATAGTTAGCCTGAAGGGGCCTTCTGCAATTTATAGTTGCGTCTACATATATACCTCGATCCAGTACTGTATAACCTAATGGTCATCTATTCCTATATATGATCGTTGCACGCCGCAAGAGAACGTAGACTTTGCTCCAACATTGCCTTTAAGAGGTTGTCGTCAAAGTTGTCGTCGCAGAGATCGCCCCTTTTATGGTCGTATATCCAGAACGAAATTTTACAAACCAATTTCTAGCTGCCTGGTCAGGTATCAGTCCTTCACCGTATACGCAGTATATTTTTTCTGCTGTCGCCCTAGCGCCATTGTCTTGTTTACACTCCCAGATTATTATATGTAGTATTTGCAATTTTTGGCTCTCCGTTCAGAGGTAAAGAAAAACAATTGAATGTAACATGCACCACATAACACAATTGACAGAAGGCTAACTGAATTCTCATCTACATATAGTCAAACCAAAAACTCATTGCACCAGAAGTTATTCATGACTCGACCTTATAGATACAGTCTGAAAACACAATTTTCAAGTAAGCGTTCTTTGCGATCCCTCCTTCGACAAATTTAAATTTTTTGATTATAATTTCTATTCTCGATTGATTTAAAAAAAATCAAATAAGGGAAATCACGTTTTTTTTAGAAGCAACTTTTGGAAAAAGATCTGAACGTTACTAGACTTTTGGCCACCTTCCAAAGAGACTTTATTCGAAGTGGAAAATGGTAGCGATACAGCAAGGAAAGTAAATGAATAACGTGTTGTTTTGTGTGAGCTTCGACGCCTCCACTTTTTGAAGAATATGAAAACAATGTCGCAAGTACTTCAACCCGTTAGCTGCGTAATTTATTTTTAAATGTCTCCGACACAACGAGTGCGAAATTAAAATCAAGCTGTGTCGTGCAAGCACGTCAAACGCAATACAAATACAAATTGTTGCGTCATAATTTTTATGGAGACATTCAAGTAAAACAAATAAAATATATAATAACCTTGTTAAAAAGGATATTATCATTGAAAATGCTTCCAAGAAGAAAAATAATGATAAAATCATCAAACGCGAAAAATTTCAACATATGGCAGCTTAAGAACCTAATAACAATATCTAAAAAGTGGACATATATTTTCCTACAAACCATTCTTACCTCCCGATTACGGTGCAAGTGCGGACGACGCAATTATTCCACCTCTCCTTTCCACGTCGCCCATTTTCTAATAAGAGGCAAGTACTAGTTCCGGTTTTTCTGCCGTACACCGTACGGCGAATAACTTCTTCATCAAAGAATGTAACAAGATTTTTTATACCTAACTCCAGTTGTTGTGCAACAGTATATTAAGTGTGTGCGGATATGTACGACGATCAGAAGGATTTGAAATAGATCCAACTTTTATTGTACGAATCGATTCAGAAAATGATTCTGAACGATTCTAAGCTTATTTATCCGTCTGTCCGTTTAGTGTTCAACCTATAGGTTTTTAGTTTTTTGAGGTATTTTGATGAAGTTTGGTACACCGACATCTTCTGGCTAAAGAGCCAAATGGTTTATATCGGACTATTTCCGATTAAAACGATTTTTTTTTTTGAAAAGTCATTATATGAATGAATGTAACAAACACATCGTGCTTATTAGTAGGTCATGGTCCTCTATAATGATCTTACTGCTTTTAAATTCTAGCACATTTACTGATATTATAACAAAAAAAAGGTTGTTGTGTCATTAACAGAGTCCCCGGTACGTCAGGGTACATTGGTCGATATGGAAAAAATTTTCATTAAAACCTTTTCCAAGCAAAACTTAATATAAACTGCACATCGTTTGAAAGGCTATCAATCAAGGATTAATACAACAACAATTAATGAAACTTTGACTCCTTCCCAGTACTTAATTAGGCCATAGCGACTTTCTGAGTATTGCTCGTATATTAGTTTGTATAGGAACAATTTTCAAAGTCTTATAAAGACTAAATCAACTGAATGATCATTTTTTCTCAGTATCGGAAATCTCTCAGTCGCCGAGTACATTTGCCCTATTTCAATGCAATATTTGACATCGTAGAAAAGCTTTGTCATAGCATAGTTGTTAACCAAGTTGTTGGAAAAATTCCGAAATAGTTGTATTCTGACTATACTTTGATTTAAATTCTTTTTAGATTTCTTTAACGGATTTTTTAGGAAATATATATCCCACTATTTGCCCATAGCAATGATCGGGGTACGATGCAAGGCTAACTGATGTTTCATATTCAACATAGGGGTTCACCTTTCTTCGTCTTGAGGGGTAATTTTTTTATAATATGTTTATGTACATTTGTGCCCATAAAAACTAATTGTTGGAGACATTTTTCCAAACACGTGCACTTAGGCAAGTGACCGCCTTTGAAGGGAAAAGATTTAGAAAACTTACTTGTACCTTTGGCAAGATAAGCGTCTGCAATTTCAACACTTTATCATGATGGCACGATAATCAAATATAACTTCAGCTTCTCGAACGAAATTTTCATCACAATATATCAAATAATTGGAAAATAGTCTTTAGTTGGAGTATTGGTCTTAAAAGTTTCGCAGAATTGAAAATATCAGCAACCAGTAGTTAATAAATGATTAGCATTAGTATTTATTGCACAAATGTTATGATTTTGACCTTGTTTATTAACACTGATTGATTCCTGCCTCACAAGACAACCCACAACTACTAAACATAAAGATAACTTATAGCAAAACGAAAGTTGCGCGTATGAGAAACGCTACCATATTGCACGCCGCAGCAATAGCATACGATATAATAAGTTTTAATTATTTTCACCATTAATTAAAAGACATGATGACATTTCAAATGAAAAAAAAAAAAATAACAAATTTCACTCACTTTTCCAAAGTAATAAAAACAACAAAAGCAACAAATACGCACAAATACCGCAAAAAGCTATACAAATATTCACATACAAATAAAAAACAAACAAACAAACGGAAATTACTAGAGAAAGGCTATAAGTTGTAATGCGCTCCAAGAGAAGAAAATGGAAATAATGAATAAACCACAACCACCCTCGTCACTTAGCATAGAGCGTGGAGTTACTATTGCATATGGGAAATAAAAATTCAACTCTGACAAGTAAATCATTAATCCTGCGTAGACATATGTCACAAACATGACAAAAAAAATTTGAATGGAATCACATAAACTAAAAAAAAAAAAACAAAACTATTTTATTATAATTTTTTTATCACAACCAAAATAAACAATTAACTGTAAGAGAAGAAGTGATTCTATTAAAAGTGCTGATTGCTCAGTATTTATGTTAGTTATCGATAACATGGCATATGAGCACTGAACGCTAGATCAAGCTAAATAAACTACCCACATTCAAAAACAACTAATGTGCTCTTACACACACACACACGCGCGTATTAATTGTTGTGTACATAATTATATGTTTATATGACATACAATACTTAAGAAAAATAAATTAACTAAAAAGCAATAAAATTATCAACGATTGTGGGAAACTTCGTTAAATAAGAAAAATTTATGTATATATATATGAGAGTTTATTAAAACTAAGAACAACACAACACAAAAGTGGGCGTTTGTTGCCTACAATAACATTAGAAACAACGCAGCAAATATATAAACACACAGCTACGAATGCAAAAACTTAATTACTAAGTTTTATAAATATGAAAAAAAAAATGACAAACGGAAAGTAAAACTAGGGCGTTTATGCGGGGGCAAGTGTTGATCAGTATTGATAATTGCTATTGTTGTTGCTTTATAAATTACTTACATGCTGTTTTTTTTTTTTTTTCTTTAATAAACATAGATAATTTTTTCTTTGATTGCAATTTTTTCTTTTTTTGTACACATATTTTTTATACGACATTCAAAGGAATTTTTCCATGAACACACATATTTGCCCTCTCTCTCTCTTGAAAGTATTTCTTTTTTTGCTCATCTTCTTTGCACCACCAGCGATAAATAACACACAAACCACATTTTACTCTTAGTTTGTAGAGTCATTAACAATATCTATACATATAAACATATACGCAAACGCACGCTAAACAACGAATGAACATAGATTTGTTGTTGCTACTCTCTGTAGTATGTTTTGTTCCCATGTCAACGAATACGAATACGAACAAATTAAACTGTTAAAGTGCTATTAGCACGAAAAAAAACGAATTTTAAAAAGGAGCAAAAAAAAAAAAAGAAGAGGAAGGGGGAACGAGCTTTCTTCACTATTTTCTTTATTTATTATTTTTAATACATTTTCAAAGATAAATGTATACATTCTACTACACTCTTCCATCAACACTTTACTGCATTATTTCCCAATAAACTTTATATAAAAAACGCACTTAAAAGTATAAATTTTTAATAAAAGAAAGCAACAAAAAATATTCTTTCGGACGCGTCGACTTTTTCGTCTCGATTTCTTTTCTGATATTCATATTCTCTGCTATTCCCTTTTCTTCTCAAATAAAAGTATTGCCAAACTTTGAAAAAATTTTTCCCCATGAAGAATATCTATCATAGGCAGGGATAAACTTTACAAAAGATGAAAGTATTGTGTGCGTTATGGGATAAATTGGTTTATACCAAAAGCAAAAAAAAACAAAAATGGCGAATTATTTGATTTTTTGTTGTTTATAATCTGAGTTAGTTTTATGTGGACATATTTTTAGTTTCAGTTGGAAATATTTAAATAAAATAAAGCCGTACCATACATATTACTGGGAATACTTTAAACGTAAAAGAGTTGCCATAGCTTTGTGTTATTCAACTACATGAATAATAATGTTTTTAATGTACCCAAAGTAAAATTAGTGTAAAGAATGCGATAGAAGTGTTATACAATTTATAGACCGTTTTTAACTAGTTTTGATTTTCGCAAAATATACATTTCATTTAATTTGAAAGGAAAAATAGGTTAAAGTAATATGAAAAAAATCGGATTTCCCTTAATAACAACAAAAAGTTAACAAAACGAGTTGTTAATGCAAGGACTTATTTTCTCTTCTTTCATCCAAATATATTTTTACTAGAGAAACATTTCCTCTGTCTTCGAAATAAGGAATGGAAGTTTAAAACTATATATTCTAAAATCAATTTCACATATTCAATTGGAAAAATTTTGCATTCTCCGCTTAGAAATATAGGCAGATAATCAATCAAATGAGCCCACAATATATGGAATACATGAGAAAAATGAGAGGCTTTCGATTTTCTTAATGTGGTTAGAACAATATTTGGGATGATAGGCGTTGCTATCTATACTAAGATGGGGTTTTGAAGGACTTAAAATAAAACCCAATCAGAGCATTGAGCTTGAGGACTAAGAAATTTACGGAGTAGAGCAACTGAAAAACCTTTCTGTTGTTAATTCTTATAAATAACGAGATTAATGTTAATAACAAAGTCAAAATATATAGTATTCACACAATTTCTATGTTTCTTTCTTACAAGATTCCTTATTACTGTAGCTCGCACTGTAGATTTTTCAAATTATGAACTTTTAGCAAATTTTCTCTTTTAGCCTTACCAGCTTCTATTTTTACGTAAAAGCTTTTTTATGCTTGTTGCGTACTTTACGTACAGGGGAAACCCTGTCTAACTAAAACAAAAATTTACCTTCTTTTTAGTTGTAAGCGTGAGTAAATATTTTTCCGTTACATTTTAAGAAAAAATGTGAACGTCGTATGTAAGCGGAGGCCATGAGAGCAAGAGAGCGATAATGAATTGAACAATGAGCGGATAATGTCTTCCTTTACATTATCATGCCATTAGCTCACGCAGCAGTCATGCATGTATGCGGGCTAATGTGTATAATGGTGCATAGCCATTGTGTGCGTTGTGTGTGTATGCATTTTCTTAAAAATGCTGGATTTACTCGCTTAAAGGAAAAACTACCGTAAATTTTTCAGAAAAACCCATTTTTTGATTGGCTTAAGGGATGCTTTAAATCCTTTTAAAGTATGGTAAACACATTCATTATCTGAGCGAAATTTGACATTTTAACTCTTCCTCAAGTGCTTCAAAAATGCTCTCTGTACCCTTTTCAGATGCTATAGCCCAATGTGTAAGACAGGCATAGATAACGGGCCATCAACAGGCCAATTTGAATTACTATGTACGAACAAGTTGAATTATTGGAAATTTTGAAGGAAGCGGGCCGTATTCGACAACATCACGGGCCGGTGATTTCCCATGTGTAGCTTAAACTGTTAATTTCTAACTTGTCTAATACATCCAATCTGTTCGTAGAAAGTGTTTATGTTTATTTGCGTGAAAGATCTTTTAAACGTAAAGAAGAGGAATTCGAAAGGCATCTCGCTTCCTTCCACCTTGTGCGGTCGCTCAATAATTAAATGGAAACTAGAAGCCGCTGTTGCAAAGTTGACCCAAAATTACATACAAATACTTTCGACGAACTAACACAATCGTAGCTACTACTAACCATATCATTTCATCAGGGATGTTAATTCGTTTCAAAGTTTTAATAAAACGCATTTTTTAAATAAAAATTTTATTATTTTTCCTTAATTTCGTTAAAAGTTTTGAAGAAATTGTTCAAATTTTACGGTATAGAGACAGAAAGCTCAAGTTTGGCTCGAACTCCCCAGCGACTGCGCTGCACCCAACTGCTACGCTGCATCTAGCGACGGCGTTGCTACGCTGTACAAAGTTATCAGAAGGGTAACTGATAAAGTCCATCGCATCCAGAAACCTTAGAAAACTAAAGCTACAGGTAAGATAGCACGTAAGCAGGCTGGTAGCCTTTGGAAATGACCTTGTTCGGGACGAAGCGGATGAAATCCAATTCCAGTTTCATGTCAACTTTTTGATTTTCCCAGAAAATAAATTTCCGAGAGGTGGAAAAACCAAATGCAAATTCATGGCGCGTCAAGCAGCTGCCGGCCAATGAAAAGGATTAGCAAAAACCAGATCATTTATGATAACTTGCTTATATAAGCAGAATATTTGAATTGAATGAGTTACTCGGAAAAGGGACATGTGAGTCGAACAGAGAGAATTCTGTCAAATTAAGTAAATAATCCTACCATCAAGTTCGATGCGAACTGTATTAAGAAAAGCATATTCGTAACAATATATCAATATTCCACCACGTGAACATATAATATTTATAGCGAGTTGTATGAAATACACATTCATTTGACATGAGCTTCTCTTGCGTTGCATTCATGTATTTCCCACTTCACTGCGACTACGGTGAAAATATGATTAAAATCTTGTTAATACATTGTTACGAGCTTCGCTTTTCTCGATACGGTCCGTATCACTAGACCGTGGATATTATTTTCAAGAGAAATGCACTTCAAAATTCTTTTAATTTCAAGTTTCTTTATTTACAATCTATTCCTTAAGGGTAGGATTATTTACATTTTACTTTGGCAATACTCTCGACAAACCGTCTATTTATATACATTTTTACAAGCATGTTACTATTACCTAACTTCGTGGCTTCATTTTTAATCCGTTAACCTGGTTTTTCACTAATTGTTTTCTTCGGCTGGGAGTTGTATGATGCGCCGCGAATGTCCACCTGACTTTTTCCCTGTCTGTTTTCCGCTAATCTTTTTCGTCGGCCGGCAGCTGAATGACGCGCCGCGAACATGCACTACGGAATTTATTACTTGGGAAAAATCAATTTTTAAGCATTAACTGGATTTGGGATTTTCGTAACAATATGTTAAACAGAGACAATATTGACCGTTGATTTTTTGGGTTGTTGAACTTGCTTATGTATATATATATATTCCACGACGCAAAAGCAAAATGAACATGTAATAGGTTTTAAGCTTAGTTGCAATGCCTACCCACGCAGTTTATCGCAGTTTATTATTGAATTCAAATATTGTTTGGTTTATTCCCGTTAATACAATATATATATATATTGTTGTGGTTTTGTTTACAACAACACCAAAAAAAAAGTAAGTGAAAGAAATGAAAAGATTCGCTTTCGCATATTTTGTTTTACTATATGCTTTGCTTGCAACCCTTTAGAAGTTTTTTTTCTTTTATTTGCTTTCGTATTAGAGTGGAGTCTACTACTAATCGTTATTTCGGGCAATTGCGATCATCCCAATATTTTGCACACACCTTAGGATGGAGGCATGTCAATGTTCTAAAATGTCTAAGCATGGACTACACGTCTATTAGAAGTGTTTTACTCGCTCCTGCCGATGCAACAAATCGCGCAATGGGTCACTCACCCACTCTAATGTTATCAAAGATGACAACACCAACGGCAATAATGACGTAGCAACAAAACAAAACAACAACAGGGGAATCGAACAAGAACAAGCAATAAGAAGGGAATCGAAAATCATGGCCACATGCAACAAGATCGGCAAGAGGTGCGAGGTAATAATGACACGACTGCGGCACCCGTCTCTGTGCGATGTCTTCTGGAAAGAGACGATAATGGTGAAGGCGGTAAAACTGATATGATAATACACGGTCGCGTTTCTCGTAACATAACTCGCAACCGTAGGATCCCATGGCAACATGAAGTGGTACAATCAATCACTCTCTGTAAGCATAATGGAAGCCGCTCTTGATATAAGTATCAAACAAAAGACTTGGAGAACAAAATACGACGACTGAAATGTTGTCATTTTACCTTAGATAAGGTGGGCGTCTCGAACTTTCATTTTGAATTATCATTTTCGTAAGGGTCCCAGATAAAAAAGTTTGGAGCGTAGGCAAAAAAATCAAAAATAAAATATTTGTAACAGATATGGAAATTATAATGGGGCACGGTCCATCATCATCCTACATCACCCTTCAATTATTCATTTATCGATTTTTCAAAATAAGGCGTTATATGAGAAGTGGTTGAAAAAGTGGTCCCAACAGAAACATTTTCAATAGTGTTCGTCCTTGGGCGAAAGCCCCATATACCAAAATTTATCTGCAGGTTGAACACAAGAAAACAAAACAGATAGACGGCGGACACAGGCGGACAGCATTACTTTCTGAATCGATCCGTATAATGCAAGCCGGAATAAACATACAAACTTAGTATAACCACCAGTGGTGTAGGGTTTAACAAAAAAATTTTTTTTTAAATAAGCTTCGATTTTAATGAGTTTGAAAAAAAAAAAAATTTGTTATTCTACGTTAATTTTTTTGTGAGTATACGTAAGCACGTAAAGCATTTGAATTGGGTCAAGAACTTCGCATTTATGTAAAGCCGGACATTTTGGTTGTCAAGACTTTTCAGCAATGGAAAAATATAATATGAACATCCGATGTAAACAAAGCTGTGACGGCGAGTTGGACATGAGCGAATCATTTATTTCCTTACATGCAGCAGATACGTTTGCTTATGTAGATAACATAGAAATTACGGACAAGTGCTCGTATACACCTGACAATTGCCTGAATCAGTTTCTCTATCTTGGCCTTTATTAGATTTTCATTGTACTTTATGTCACTTGTGATACAAGGGTATTTCGTGATGGATGTATGCAACATTAAGGAGGATCAATTAAGAAAGCGATTCTGTCCAAGTTTATCCGTCCGTCTATCCGTCCGCCCGCCCGTCTTTTTTTTTTTGTGCTCTATCTATAGCCTATATGTAGGAGATATTTTGATCAAATTTAGTACATTGACATTAGGCCAAGGACGAACGGTAGTGGTTCGGATTGCACCACTTGTTCGACCTCCGCCCATATAAAGCTTTCTTGTGAAAAGTGATTACAATGCGTAACCATACTAAGCGGGATGGTATAGGGTATTTAACGATGGGCCTTCTCCCACCTTGCTTAATACGAACGAAACGTTCTGAATTACAATTTAGAAATACTCGTCACTCAGCATGCTCTTTAGACAGTATATTGAGTAATTTTAATATATTTGCTTAAGCATTCCGTAATACGACAAAAGTGTTTTACATAAGTCTTAGGGTCCGAAATATATACATTGATGTAACGTGTAATCGATTAATACAAAATTAGTGTATTTATAATGACAAGAATTAGTTGAAAGTTTTAATGAGTAGACAAATTGTGCAGAGTGTATATAAACTGCAAGTTTTTAAACGAACTGTCTTAGTAGCCATTAAGTTCCGGACTCGTGAATAAGTGCATTTTCGAAAATAAAGTGATAAATATATACTAAAGATACTTAAGAAATGAGTTTAATAAAAGGTGCAAATTATTTTACCACTAATGGGGAAAATTCCAAAAAAATGTCGATTACCGATTTTTATAATAATCAAGAAATATTTATAACCGGTGGCTCTGGTTTCATAGGAAAAGCTTTAATAGAAAAATTATTGCGTTCATTTCCTAATTTTAATAAAATGTTTGTATTATTGCGACCAAAAAATGACAAATCGGTCGACGAAAGACTTCAAGAACTTTTGGATCATGTAATATTTCAAAGAGCACGTGATGAGCAACCGGAAAGTTTCAAAAAAATTCACGCCATAGCTGGTGATTGTAAGGAATTGGGCCTGGGCATAAGCAGCGAAGACCTTAAGCGAATCAAAAATGTTACCATCATTTTCCATGCGGCCGCGAATGTCCGGTACAATATTTAATTTGTAATTTTTTAATTAAGAAATTCATTATTCCTTTTTGTTTTTGTTTTTGTTTTCAAAAGATTCGATAATCCGTTCAAGGAATCCGTTTTCGTGAATTTACGTGGAACTCATGAAATTATAAAAATCGCTGAAACAATGTCGAAGCTAATCGCTTTCGTACAGGTATCCACTTTATACGCGAACGTCGATCAAATTCATATAAAAGAACAGGTATCGCTTCAGTATAAGAGTGCACACTGCAAACTTACTCTTCCCAATATTTACACAGATGAGATCAACTAAGTGTGATTGGCGTACAACCATTAAATTAGCTGAAACGCTCGATGACAAAACACTGGACATACTGTTTAAGAAGTATAGTTCTAATCATCCGAATACTTATACGTTTGCGAAAAGTTTAGGTGAACATATTGTCAATGATTATAGACATAAATTGCCCGTTATAATATATCGCGTAGCTCAGAGTAAGTCGGTCGTTACAATTCAGAAATATGTGCGAATGATATCTTATAGTAAGTGTCTGTTTCTTCACCTTTTTTCGTTTCATACGCGAAGTGGTCAATAGTGTTGAAGAACCCTTACCAGGCTGGATAGATAATGTGAATGGTCCAGCTGCTCTATTCATGGCAGGTTATATTGGCATGTCCCAAGTTGTCTATGTCAGCCCCCATGTGAAATTAAATACGATACCATGTGATGCAACGGTTCACGGTCTAATCATATCCGCTTACGCGCTAGTTACGAAACCTAGTTTTTTAAATAATTCAAACGAATCCGTAGAAGTGTTAAATAATTGTCTTTCAAATGAGAATTTAACGTCTCAACGGCATATAATAACTAGGTGCTTTGAAGTAGCAAAGGAAAATCCTTCGGAAAAAGCAATATGGGTTTCAGGTGGAACCCACACGACTTGTTGGCTACGTTTCTTTATACACGTAAATTTTGCATATCCTTTTCAGACGGGCAAACTAAAACGATTATTAATTGTTTTTTTTTTTTAGTTCATGCTTACGCAATTTTTATTAGCCATTTTGCTTGATTGTATCCTACGTTTGAGGAAAGAAAAACCTTTGTAAGTATCTTAAACTTAAATAATTATTATAATTAATTAATTAATTTAGTTAGAGAAAGAAATTCTAAGACTAAGGTCTTAAAGCATTAGGCATCTAAGGCTCTCGGCTTTCTTGAAAACATGACAACTGAGCTGTTAATCGAGATCTTTTACTTACGCGACTACCCAGACTACGTAATTAAATTAATTTCACTTCTCTGTTTACCTCCTTTTTAAATCAAAATCTTTTAATCAATTGTTAAGGGGGGATAACTATTGCAAGGATTAGTAAGTAAGGTATTCAATGACACGGGGAACGATCAACATATAAGGAAAGAGTCTTTCAAAGTCACATAGAAAAGACTCAGCCAACCGTGTAACAATTTTGATATCGTTTGGTAACGCAATGCTTGTTTGCTCACTGTACAAAAAAAAAACCGCATCTCTTCCATCTTAGAAAGGAACGAATTTTTTCTTGCAATGTTGAAGAAATGAAGAAAAAAAGAAGATAAAAGTAAGAAAATTATATTCGTTCGCGACAAAGTTAGTTCAGACCAATAAATGCAATCTAGACTTTGCATAGTCTCTGAAGCTTCTTTCTCAGTGCTGCAAACATCTTGATAAAAAAATGAAATGTCATATTCTATACTATTGAGTTGACGTGGCCGGTTTTTCCATTTTTAGGCAAGTACTGCCGGGCCACACTCATAGGATATGAACGTAAATTTTTATTTTTGTATATCTCTTGGTTTATAAATAACAAACAAAATACCAAAAGTTTTTTTATTTTCGAAAACGGAACTGGTCGCAGCTTAGGTTGTGCTATGGTCGTGTCCTTTGATCGATTTAGCTCAATTTCAATACCAACTTGCTTGCGAAAGCTGTGCTAAATTTCAAGCCGAGAGCAAAGAGTTAGGCGGACGAACAGACAGACACGCTTAAATCGGCCTACAATTAGATGCTGATCAAGAATTTAAATACTTTATGGGATCTCGCTGAAGTTTCGTCCTGGGTTTTGCAAAAAGGAGTTGTAATATAAATTGTTTCCACTACTGGATTGTAAAATTTATCTCTACCGAAGCACACTATAATAAAATAAAAGGCAAAATACTTTTGAGTGTATCATTGAAGGGTGGCGGTTATATTTATTTTCTCAAAACTCAACAATCAAATTCTCAATCGATTTATGCGTATCCGTTTGTCCGACCATTGTAAAAGTTCTTCTGGGTGCAAACACCGAGCAAGGGGTTTCAAATTTGGCACGAACATTGGCAGCTCTTGCGCGCATGTTGAAATTAAAAATGGACTTAATCAGTCGAAGGACACACCTGCAATAGGGGACAGAAACTGAGAATACCTCTTTTTTTCATGTGGGGAGAAAACTGTTTTTTTTTTTTTTGCTTATTATTCACAAAGTGCAGTAGAAAAACCCATACAACTTTTAAAGTATATTCTATGAGCGATGCTATAGTATCGGTACAAAAAAGAAAAAAAATCGACCCCGCCTAGTCAAAATTGTAACGTGTCAGAATTTTATTTTTTTTTTTTTTTTCAATTTGTAACCCTAGAAAGCATGCGCATCTCTCATCAGTATCAAATTCGGTATCTATTTAAGCATGTCTGCTTGTCCATCTGTCTGTCTGCTCAATTGCGTAGTATTTGCTATAAGTATTCTCCCGTTCATAAAAATGATGGTACCGCGTAGAAATTTGCAAAAGACATTGAAAATGATTCCAACTGGGCAAAGAACACGCCTACAATGCAAGAAGAAATTAGAACATCTTTACTTGACCTGTTTTTTGCTCGTCAATCGGAAACTATGCGCGACAGAAGTATAAAAATTTCCACTTTTATTCTATTCAAAAGAAAAGATTAGCAACGCCCATCCAATGAGGAAAGACTTTTGCTTTGCTTTGCTTTTTTTAAGGTTTTTTCTAGGATAACCGTGATGGTTACAAAAAATTCGAATAACATTTTCGTACTTATTCGTATCAATTCATTTCATTGCATTGGTTTAATGTATTTAATGATATTCAGAATTATATAACGAATCATTAGCTTTCACAAATTTCCTATTTTGTATATCATACCTAGTGCTGACAAGTCTTAGAACAGCTGCTTGCCAGCTTGCTGAGGCAAATATAACGCACATAAAGCTTCTTAAACATGGAGAACATTTTAAATGAAATTAAATTTTTTCAGTGGAAGTTCATTTCGGAAATGTGCGGAATTTGAATTTTAATCCAAACTTAATCTTCTTCTTATCGCACACAACGTCACAAGATGTGATACAAAAGTATATGAAAGTTTTGTGGACGTATGTAACGCCCAGAAAAGACTGGAGACGGACTCACTTTTTACTACTATCGATCGATCCAGAATCATTTTTTGCATCGATCTAAATTTATGTGTCCGCCTGTCTGTCTGTGTTTGCCTTCGATCAACCTACAGACACTTTTTGAGATATTTTGATGAAATTTGGTACAACGAGGAATTTTGAACTGTGTCTGATAGGGACGTTTTTTCGACCGCTGCCAATATAAATAAACCCTTATTTCAAAATGTCGTTAGATGAATAAGTGTATCAAACAAAGTGATGTAGCGTATTTAATAATGGGTCGTCGTGGCTCACTATAATATTTTGCCATCTTTTACTATATATTCAAAATAAGTTAATTAATAAAAGGAGATTATTTACAGTTTCGTGAAACTACAACGACGAATATATTCCGCTAATATGATCGTTCAACAATTTATAAAAACTAATTGGATCACGGATAACGATAAGTACAAAAAATTATCTACCCTGATAACCGGGGAAGACAAGTAAGACTTTATGTTAAGCTTAATTAAAGAATTCACATAACACATTCTCGCTATCTCTCTCTCTCTCTCTCTCTCTTCCTCGCTTTCTCTCTCTCTCTTCCTCGCTTTCTCTCTCTCTCTTTCTTTCTTTCTTTCTTTCTTTACAGGAATAAACTAAATCTACACTTAAACTTTAAATTCGCTATAAGCCATGTACGAGTTTTTGTTGTGGGATACAAAAGATTTATCTTAAAAGAACCAGCTAAAGCCTCCAAACAGGCAATTTTACGATATAAGATTTTAAATATTTTAAATTATTTTTTAAAGTCTGTCGTAGTGTTGTGCTTATTGTGGATTATAAAAAAACTGATTCCATTAACTGCATAATAACTTATGTTATTTTATGTTTAAATTTCAAATCTATTTCCGTGATGTTGTATTTATCGTTGATTATAAAAACTTGATTTAAATAAATGGGCATAATTTTTATTATTTCAATAGTTAAAGTAATTTAATTGCGTTATTTGCACCCACCACCGACGGACGCGTTTATCACGCCCACAACGAAGCTCCAGAGACTCCATAAAGTATATATATTCTCCGTTAGCCCACAAATTCTAAACCGATTTAAGCGTATTCGTCGATACGCTCGCTTATCTGCCTGTCCTTCTGTCTGTCTAATTCTTTGGTTAGAAAATAGCATCAATCGGCTTGAAATTTGGCAAAAAGACTGAAATTTGTTGCGCGTTTGTACTGAAATTGAGCCAAATCGGTCAAAGGACACGAACATAGTACAACATAACCTGCGACCAGCTCTGTTTTCAATAATAAAAAACATTTAATTTTTTGCTTGTTACTTATAAACAAAGACAGATACAAAAATACAAATTTGCATTTATATCCTATGGGTGGTCCTGCAGTACTTGTGTAAAAATTCGATTTGCGTGAGACATCATCTACGGGCCTTACATCTGATGAAGCACGGAGGGAAATTTGAAAAATGTTGATTTTTGTACGATTGGCGTGTAATTGAATGGAAAAGTATTCATGTTTCGACCCAAAAAGACGTCATTCTTTCATTAATAAACAAGTGAAAGGCTTACAGCGGTATACAGCCTCACCTAATACATTTAGAATAAGGCATTATATGGGAAGTGATCGAAAAAGTGATCCAAACCCAACCATTTTCAGTAATGTTCGTCCTTTGGCGAAAGCTCCAAGTATCAAATTTTATCAAAATATGTCAAAAATTGCGGTCTATCTGTTGAACACAAGAAAACGTCCTTAGACCAAAAAATATCCGTACACCAGATTTCATCAAAATATCTCAAAAATTGCTACCTGTGGCTTGAACATAAATTTACATGGACAGATATCGAACGGACAGAAGGACAAACAGGCCTAGATCGATTCGGAATCATCATCATCATAATCCTTTTCCGAATTGATCAGTGGGTCTAAGGGCCTTTTGCATGTTACATACGTCCGCTTAAACTTAATATGTAATACTTTGTACCACAAGTAGTGCAGGGTGTAATAGTTCATAGCTTAAATCGATTCAGACAGTGATTCCGAATCGATCGGTATAGTACAAGGGTAGACCTATCTCAAGCCTTTCTAGGTGCTGTATACATCTGTACAAACTTAATACACCCATCTTATGTTCTATATTACATATAAGTGATTCCGAATCGATCTAAGCATGTTTGTCGATGGGTCATGTGCCCATGTATTCTAAGACTACAGGTCGCAAATTTTCGAGACGTTATAATGAAATGTAATACACTGATGATTTTTGTCCCAAGAAAAATTCGGCCAACTTTCCTTATGACACCCTATTTTCATGAGAAGCCTAATAATAGTATTTTGCTATTCGAAATTCATGTGAAAACTTTGGATCGGGCGGATCAATTTTTTGAATCCCTTACCCATATAACCAAACTGGAGCTTTATATGGCAAAAAGGCCGAATTTTCAATAGGTTTTGAAGAAAAGTGGTGCATAATAATAATTGGACATAAAAAAGAACCTCACCGATTTTAAAATAGGTAAGTCAACTTTTTTTTATTCCGACCCCAATAAGGATTCGAAGAAGAAATAAGACCCTTTATATGCACATTTTCAATATTATGTGATGAAAATCAGACCTTAGCAAATCAACCAAAGAGAATTTGGATCACATAGATCGATCTTTTCGACAGCATCATATATGCGGGGGTCCCATGAAAACAAGTTTTGTACGTCGACACAGTTTAATTTGTAATTTGTTATGACAGAAGCAACTGGAAAATAATAAAATCTTTGATAAGCAAACTAAGTTTGATAAATTTGGACCATGTTAGTTGACGATTTAAGTACCGCTACCAATATTTACCAATATTTAAGTTAAATTACGGAAGTATACCGCACATAAGAATATTTTTTTTTCTAAACTGGTAACACTGTGACGGACATCTGTGTCAAATTTCATATCGTAAACATCATTAGTGTTTGAGTTGCACAATTTAGTCCGATTTGCACAATGTAAGCGATGGGATGATTTCTGATTGACAACAGATCATGAAACGCATTATTACGAGAAATGAGACTTGCATCTACGCATACGATTATTTGATCGAATATCGTGCAAAAGGGGGTGACCCAAGAACGAAAAAACCTCGCCAAAACGATATTAACAGTTTACTCCGATTATTGTGGTGCTGTGCACCGTGAATTCCTTCCGTCAGGGCAAACTGTTCATATACATTAATATGTGTTAGGCGCTTTTAATATATATACATATATATATATATATATTTATTTATTTATTTATTTATTTATTTATTTATTTATTTATTTATTT